>PVIC010001267.1:0-28235 GCA_004025085.1 Thryonomys swinderianus
AAAAATAAAGGATCAGATACTTATACTTAGCAGAAATGTACAACCCACTCCCAGGGTGACACAAGGCCATGTGGTCAGCACACAGCAGGCTGCAGTCCTGTTCAACCTTGCAGAGCTTGGGAACCTGCTCTCCTCCTTTTTGCTTTAAATTTCTTCATCAGGAAAACAGATTTGTAGCAATATCCCTCTCATTAAGTAATGTAACATGTCTGTAAAATCCTTAAAAGAAGGCCTGGTGCACAGTCTGTATAAGAATAACAAACACCGAATGTGATCATGGTATGATGTGTATGTACAATGTACCAATAAAGATAAAATTTTTTAAAATAACAAATAAATAAAAGAATAACAAACACACCATGTTGGAAGAACTAACTCTATAGCCATTGAATAAGGTCCACACAGCTCACACCATGCACCCATTGAAGGCAGGTGGAGCACAAGGCTAAATTACAAAACTTAATCATTAAACAACAGAGAGAAAGTATAAATAAAAATATATGATCCCTGGGCCGGAGATTTGGCTGAGTGGTTCCGGCGCCTACCTCGTAAGCGCAAGGTCCTGAGTTCTATCCCTGGTAACCACAATGCTGGGCGTGGAGACTCACGCCCACCAGCAATCAATACCACATACCACAGTGCTGGGTGGGGTGGTTCATGCCTGTAAACCCAGCACTCTGGAGGTAGAGACAGGAGGATTGCTGAGTTCAAGGCTGTCTGAGCTACATAGTGAGCTCAGGGCCAGCCTGAACTACAAAGCGAGACCCTGTCTCAGAAACACACACACACACACACACACATACACTTTCATATATATATATATATATATATATATATATATATAGATATATATGTGAATATATATATATATGTGAATATATATATATATGTGAATATATATCTATATATAGATATATCATATATCTAGATATATCATATATCTAGATATATAGATATATCTATATATATCTATATGATCCCGGGGGACTACAGTGCATTTTAATCTGAGGGAAAGAAGATGAGGGGATAGCAAGATGCAAAACTGGAAAATGAAGATAGTGATTCTTACAGCATGAGCCCTTGAAACACAGCCAAGAAGGTTCAGTTATGTTTGGGTTAAATCCGAGAGGACATGGCATTTTTACAAGATTAGATTGTTCTGTGTGTCCCACCTCTCCTCTCTGGGAACCCTTTCAAAGGAAAAAGCAGAATGTCGGCCATAAGTGTCACCCTTTTTTAATATTAAAAGAATGGTGTTTTTTAAGGAACTGTCTGCTCATTACAGTCTTTAAATCCACATGCATCACAAAGACTGTTTTGTGCAAAGAGGAAAAAAAAAGTGTCTTCCCAAGCATAGGATGCTGGGCCACTGTGATGAGCCCTGGACACCACCTCCTCCTCAAAGAAGCGGATGCAATCCCACCATGGAGCGCTGTCAGCGCCTGCTGTTGCTTACTGCTACCATTTGCAGGAAATATGAGGCACTGAAATCCTGACACCACATTCCTTAGGAAGAATTGAAACAAGAAGGGGAAATGGCACAACATGAATCGAGCCTCTTAAGAGTCGGCCAACATGGACACCTTATTTAGTGCAGTGGTGATTTATCTGCCAGATACTGACCCTGCATCCGGGGGTACCAGGCAGTCCGAGTATGTGTGGGCACTGTCACCAGAGATCCACTGGTAGCCTATGCCTTTGACAGGACTCAGAGGACCTGGACAGTGACTAGATGGCAGCCACTGTCACAAAGCCGGTCCTTAGGGGACAATTATTTCTGATGCCCTCTGCACATGGCCCTGGCAGCACCCCACATCACTCTCCACCATGGTGGAAGGTCTTCCAAAAGAGAGCTGCTTGGCCCTAGGTGGCCAGGAAGCAGACAGCAGGAAAGCCAGGGAGGAGGCACAGCCCTTCCTGATCCTTTCAGACCTGCCAGTCCCAACCAGACGGCACCCACAATGCTCCCATGGGCCACTCACCTTCCCATTACTGTTTTCAAACCAAACCATAACTTGTCCTCTACCTGTAAATTGAGGCCTTTCCTGGGGCTTAAACTTTCTTCAAACCTTCATCTGTGGCATGGGCTGTGACTGCCCACACTGCTCCAGCTGCATCCTGGCCACGGAGAGGCTGTGTGGACCAGAGAGGGAGGTCACCCTAATTCCAGGTGGATCTCAGTTCTGACATGCTGGGAGAAGCAGGGGGCATGTCACAAAGTGGAGGTGGCCTTTGGAACTCTAGGAGCAAGTCACAGAGGACTGGCTGTGCTGTTACCCTGAGCCCTCTTTAGGAATGGGAGCCTACTCTGCCTCACTCTGTCACCTGGCTACCAACAGGACCCTAGTCACCTCACTTAATGTTTCTGAAACCTGATTTTCTGGTCTATAAAATGGGCATATAAATGTTATACTTCCTCACAAACAGTGAGGGTCTCCACCTAAATAAGACAAGAGTCAGGGCTGAACAGGCAGAGAGGAAAAGGACACTGGTGGCAGCAATATGCTAAAGAGGCCAAAGGAGGCAAAATTTGTGCTCCTACAGATACAGCTCTCCCAATTTCTTGTGATGCCTTCTGAGGATAGGAAGTCTGTCTGCTGTGGACAGGAAGTTAATGCCTTCTGAAGACAGGAAGTCTGTGTCTGCTGTGAACAGGAAGTTTGTGTCTCTGTGGACAGGAAGTTGATGCCTGCTATTTTCGGCCCAGGCCACCTCCATGTTGGTAACCTGGAATGAGAGTTATGGATATCAGGGGGAACTCAGTGGTGAAAAGGAGGACCAACATGTGGCCCAGGTCTAAGTTCAGAGCAGCCTTGAACTCTTTATGCACCAGATGGCTGAGATGTGGCCTTCACACAGCTAGGCCTAGAACACACCCAAAAGAAATGTCCCAAGCAACCTGGGGTTCCACATCCTCCTTCATCCCCTCAGTACCCAAACTGCAGATTGCAAGGTCACCAAGACTAACGGGCATGGTGCTTGGCCCAGAGTTAAAGATCAGCAAGGAGAAAACACAGCATCACAGGGCCCAAGACAGAACACATGGACATCTCTGTCACAGATGCCAAGGCGCCAGCTTGAGAGGGGACCATGCCACACATTGCCACTTCATACACAGGCATGGAAAACAGTGTGAGGAGCAGTTGCACCTGGGCTTTGGTCATGGGGTGTGTTTTATTCCTAGTCTCTTGGGTGTCATGTTGGAAGCCGAACGGCCCTGCAGAGATGGGTTGTGATGTGCTGATGTTCATCTGCTGGGGAGCCCAACCAGGAAGAGATGGTGCTGGGCTCTGAGCAGCACTGCTGTTGGTCTGCTGGAAATGCCAAACTGTCTGCTTCTTCAGGGCCATTGAGAAGATTCCCACACCAGACCTTTCTACAACTGGACTTCACTCCCTGGTGGCCCCAAAAGGCACTGGCAGGAGCTGGCAGGCAGGCAGTAGGGGGCGAAGGGGAGTGGTGCCTGGGTGTGGATATACCCTGGCCACCCCACATCTGCCAGCCTCACTGCACTACCATGGCAGCACCTACAGCTAGCCGTGCCAGGACAGGTCCTTGCCACCAGAGAGTGTCATCAGCTCCCAGCCACTCCCACCTGAGGCTCCCAGGAGGACTTTAAGAACCACAGTACAGCTGGGCATGGTGGCTCACTAATCCCAGCACTCGGGAGGCAGAAACAGGAGGATTGCTGAGTTTGAGGCTTGCCTGGGCTACACAGTGAGCCCAGGGCCAGCCTGAACTACAAAGCCAGACCTTGTCTCAAAAAAAAAAAAAAAAAAAAAGGAGCCACAGCACAGTCCCCTGCACCAAAGGGCATGGCAGCCATGGCACTGATTGACATCTGTATCTGCAGTCTGACTCCACCGACTTCCCTGCTCCGCCCTGGTGCCTCACACTGCCCTCCTGGGACAGTGAGCTGGGCATTTGTCCTTCAGTGTCCCACATACTCTCAGTCATCCATGTCACAGCTTGTGTGAAAAGCAGCGATCACTTTTCTTTCTGGAAACGGGAAGTGGAGCCTGGAGAAAAGGACAAGGGTGCAGCAGCCTCCCCACCCTGGCAGCACCAGTGTCTGGACCCGGCCTGCTCAGTCCTTGTCCCCATCTGTCCTTCTGACATCTTTCCTCCTTTTCCTCTTCTCAGGGAACACAGGTCCCTTTAAGGGGACTGTGGTCTCCTGCCTCTCTGCAAAGATCCTGATGTACATGTGTCCCCAGGTTCTAGGAATCGGCTGGTGTGTGTGTGTGTGTGTGTGTGTGTGTGTGTGCGTGTATAATATAGGTATACATATTATATATACATTACATATGTATACATATTATATATATGTATGTATGTATGCATTTTTTTTTTTTGTTTTTTGGGGTTTTTTTGAGACAGGGTCTCACTCTAGTTCAGGCTGGCCCTGAGCTCACTATGTAGTCCAGGCAAGCCTCGAACTCAGCAATCCTCCTGTCTCTGCCTCCTGAGTGCTGGGATTACAGGCGTGGGCCACCACGCCCAGCTGTATGTATATTTTTTTGAGACAGGATCTCACTAAATTGCTCAAACTTGCAATCCTCCTGCCTCAGCCTCTCAAGTACTAGGGTTACACAAGACATGTACCACCATGCTCAGCTTGCAGGGTTCACTTTAAACTGGGGGTCGGAAAGGTTTCCCTTACACTGCGATGTTTAAAGAGATGTGGGTGTTAAGATGAAGTCAGCCATGTGGAGAATAAGGGCCACAGAGCCACAGCAAGGCCACCCCTCTAAGGAGAAGCTGGCTGCCTGGGCCAGGACCCAGGACATGATGGGGGGAGGGGTGCTGCCAGCATGGAGAGCTCAGAGAGCCAGGACCAGGACAGCAGCCTGGTCCAGGGGCCTCAGAGAGCAATTAGGAGCATCCCAGCACAGCAGTACCGAGCTCTGGTTAATATTTCTAAAAGATCACTCAGTATTTGACATTTGAGCTGGTATTTGAGATATGCCCTGGAAGCATGGGTAGGATTTAGTCACTGGAGAGGGGCATGTTCAGGGGCACTGAGTTGGGCTGGTCTGGAGGTGCGTGTGGGTGGAAAGGGAACGCAATGGGTTGGGGTGGGGCTGGGCAGCAGTGCAAGGGATATCAGGCAGGGATGTGCTTGGGTTGCTCTGTGCAGCTCCTTAGGAAGGATCAATAGCCTCGAGCCCCTGAGCTGGCAGCTTCCTTACATCATCATTAGACGCCATTAAAGAATCAATAATTGGAATGAAGGGGAATCTTTGCAAAAGGTCAGCTCAGCGCTGCAACTGGACCACCAGGGAGGAGGGGGCCCAGGCAGGCGCGAGGCCAGCGCTCCACAGACACCTGTGCTCACCAGATAGAGACGAGGTGGGAATTAATTAACTAGAAGTCCTAATGGAAACGCACCTGGCTTCTCTCCCAGCCCTCTCTCTCCATTTCTCCTGTTTTAGGTACACAGGCAGAGCCACCTTAAGGTCAACAGGTCCCTGTGGGTGTCAGGGCTGTAGGCAGCCCATGAGGGGGATGGAAGCCAGGTCAGGGGACCCAAGTGGAGGAGGAGCTGACAGCCTGCAGCCCTGGCCTGTTGGGTCAGCAGGGTCCTGGCCCTCGCTTCCCACCTTCTTCTGGTGTCATCAAAATAATGAGGCCGGCGCAATATCTGAACTTAGAATCAAAGTGTCCCCAGGGTATGAGCAGGAATCATGAGGGTTTGTTAAGACAGCAAAGTGGAAAATGGAGAGAAGACAGCAGCATGGAAGTGTGAACTCTGCCTCTTCCCGCATGTCCTCTCTCAGAGTCCTCAGCGTGGCCACCCTGAGTCACCCACTTGCTGAGCAGTGTCAGCCACTGGGCTGCTGTGCTCACCTCATCTGGAGATAAAAATAAAGCACGATCCTCTGCTGTGAGCCACAGGCCTTGATACATTCCATAGAGTTGTGGAAACCTCAAGCAAACAAGCAACCTCATGTGCAGCAGCATTTTTAGGACGCTGGGTACCTGCCGGCAGGTGCAGCCTGGGCTTTCTTTTTAAAGGGAAGGTGGGCCACGACCTGGAAAGGGACGTCTAACCCCCGCTCTGTCCTCTGCTATGGGCAGTGTCCACAGCCCATTGATGACCACATGGCCCAGGCAGTGCTCACCAGCCCTCCTCGTGCAGTTCAGAGCCACCCTCAGTCCCTGGGCCAGGCACCCCCCCACACACTCTGCAGGCCCTATTTGTCCCTCAGCACCTCCCTGTGTCCAGCCCAGGTGTGGGGCAGTACCTGTCCCTAATGGAGCCATTCGAGGACCCAGGAGGAGGCTTCCAGGGCTCTCAGAGCCCCACCCCCACCACGCGCCCAACAGGAAGGGAGGATCCGCATGTGCACGGGAAAATAGCAGTTAGAAGGAAGGGATGGGGAGGCTGGACCAGAGATGGTGGTGCCCCCTCAGCCCAACACAGGCAGACATGGAGGGAACTGCTGAGCCCTACGACAGCACAGAGCCACTCCCTTGTCCCAGATCCCCAGTCGTCTGTGGAGTCCTTGCCCTCACATAGAAGATCTCAGATTATGGGACTGCACCCTGGGGTTGGGGTCTGGACCCACACACTCTGTCAGGGGTGTGGCCAGAACAGCTTCTGGGAAGCAGCCATGCAGTCAATATGCCAGAGAGCTGGAAGCAGAGCAGGAGCTACCTTCTAGTCCTTTCCCACTATTGACTAAATATCAGACTAATAAAGGTAGGCCAGGCTTGGTGGTGGCACATTTGTAATCTCAGCACTCTGGGAGGCTGAGGCAGGAGGATCTCAAGTTAGAGACCAGCCTGTGCAACTTAGTCAGTTATGGAGATCCTACCTCATAATACATAGTGAAATAGGGCCAGGCATGTAGGTCAGTGTGATGTCCACCACCCCACATCCTTCCCAAGCCAACACCCTGGGGATCAGAGCACATGCATCTCATGGAGAGGTGGCAACTGCAGTGACACAGGACAGGGCCCAGCTGAGCAGGAGGAAGGGAGCAGCCCCCTGCCTAGTTCCCCGGAAGGAGGAGCCTACCCTAGCACAGGAAGCCACTCTGTAGCCGGCCCTCCGTGGTGGTGCAGGGGGGCACTGGGCATTTCTGGAGACCCTGTGTGTCCAGCTCTGAGGGCAGAGCACTTTCTAGAACCAGTACTCAGGGTGACCTGAGAGAGCCACTGGGGCACAGGGTCTCAGGCTGTTTTGCTGTTATATTCTGAGAGCCTTTGACCAAATTGGGCTCCCATGGAGAAGGCTAAGACACCGCCATGGGCTGGAAGTGACCAGCTCCCCAGCTACCCTGAAGCCCAGTACTGGCTGTGACCCTGCCATCTGCAGCCACAGCTCCACCCCCGCCCCCCAGCCCAGCAGCAGGGCTTCTGGGTCTCTGCCATGGCCACAGGACTCCAGAATGGTGCAGCAGCAGGCTGGGCCAGTATCCCCCACACAGCACCACCTCTCAGTGCCTCTCATGTAGCAGGTATACATGTATGCACTAGTGGCTGTACATCCAATACATGGAGTTGGATACACAATGGACTAGCATGTGCACACACCAGCACGCACACACCAGTTCACCCAAGCTGATGCATCCGCACAGCCAGTCAGCCCGAGGGCGGAGGAGAGGGCATGGCACAGCTTCCCTGCTGGCAGGGAGCCAGGCTGTGAGGCAAGGTGGAGGCTGTGTGAGGGGAAAGCTTGCCAGAGAGCTGCCTGAATGGACAATGGTACTTTTGGAGGCACAGTGTGGGCATAGGAGAGAGGCCGACCAAGCCAGAAGTGCCCCATCCGTCCTGGTGGTGGCTGCAGGCTCATAGGCAGGTCTCTTCAGTGGCCACAAAGATGGCAGTGGAAATGCAGCTGTGTGGAACAGCTGAGATTTTTAAATAAAAGTAGAGTCACAAAGTCCCTGACATGGGTCTGTCACTCCTGAGGCATCCAATGTCACTTCTTTCCAGTGTTCTTTGCAAAAGCAAAACCCTTTCAGGAGGGGCTGACTTGGGAAAAGCACTGTCTCCTCTTTCCCTGGAGGGCACAATCCCCCCCATCCACATGGCCACTCCCTAAAAGCCACATGGCATCTGGACTGCATGTAAGGTGTCCTACCCTGAGGGATGGACCCTCCACACCGAGCCCACTGAGCCTAGAAGAAGCAATGACACAGGGAACAAGCAGGGAAGTTCTTTTGTTTTTTCAAACTTTTAAGATGTGTCAGAAAAAGGACAGGACAAAATGCAAAAGAGAAAGGTCTGCTTTAAAATATAACCAAGTAAAGAATTAGATCCATAAGTCTCTGGCGCAGAGGAAGTGGAGCTTGTCAGAGCCCGGATAGCAGATAGAGCCAGGTCTGATGGCTGTGCCTGCCCCAAGCACATCATGGAGGCCTCACCCCACCCTGTGAGGAGGTGGGGCTGCAGGCAGGATCAGAGCCTGGAGCCACCTGTCCTCGCCACACAAGGCCCTCCAGGACTCAGATCATGGTCCTTGGCACACAGCATCTTCTGTCACCTGCCTCTGAGACTTCCAGCCCTGGGGCTGTGTAAGGTCACTTTCTGTCATCTACAAGCCACCCGGACTCTATCCCAACAGCCTGAAAGCAGATATGTAGCTGCTGAGGCTGGGACAAGCTATCCTCACAGCCAGGAAGGCGCTGACATCAGAGGAGCAGGTGACAGAGGAGGACACAGTGCCCCTCTTGCCCTGACCGAGGCCACAGGACCAAACCCACAACACCAGACACCAGACCCGCAAGGAGACACTGGTGACCTCTCGACCACCTGATGCCCTACTGAGGGCTGGCAGCCTGGCAGCCTGGCAGCTGTCAGGTGGGGGCACTGTCAGCACGGCCAGAGCTCAAGTGCTGAGCCTGCTCCCTGTGTGAAGAGCCATACCTGCACTGGTCCTCATGAGCAGATGAGCTTCTGACACCTGATCCATTAGTGTGCAGGGAAACAGCCACAGAAGTGATGATGTCTCGTTCCAGGACCCTGGACCGAGAGCCTGCAGGCCGTCCTCCAGGAGGCAGTGCCCTGGTAGTGAGAGTCTCTGCAACATTAACAGCCGCTCAGAGTGTAGGGGCGGGAGTTGGGGAAGGGTGAGACGGGGAGGCCTCCTCTTTACTCTGCAGGAATCATCGGGATGATAGGGCTGTGGGGAGGAAGGGGGGACCAGGATGCCATCCTAGGTCTGAGGCTGGATGGGTGCCTGGCAACAGCTCAGCTCTCTCTCTGTGAGGTCCCACTGTCTCCGCACCCTCTCCCGGTGGGTGGCCCAGCTCTCCTGTGGCAGTGGACACTGGACAAGACAGAGGCTGCCCCAGCACAGCATGCCTTCTGTCACACCTCCTGGTCAGAAGGACACAGGCCAGCCCAGAGCAGAAGGAAGGGGGCTGGACGCTGACACTCAGGAGCTGAGATCTGTGTCTCCTGGTGACACAGCCTGAGGCCAGTGAGGAGCAGCTCCCTTGGCGACAGGGGCACAGTAGGTAGAGCCTCCCAGGCTCGGGCTGAGTGCGCCAGTGTGGAAGACGCATGCACAAAGGGTGAGCATGCTGCGGGCTCTCCCGAGTCAAGGGACAGGTCAGGGCAGGCAGCTTGGCCAATGCCCATCCCCACCAAGCATGAGTTGGGGACAAGAAGACCCTGGCACACCCCATGCCAGTGTGGCCCGGGTGGCTGTGTGAAGTGCTCTGTGCCTTGGTACTGAGCAGGAAGTAACACCTGAGCCTCAGTTCCCACTGAAGAAGAGGAAGACAGCGTAAAGCCACTTCTACCCTCTCGTCCTCCGTCCTCTGCACTCTGCCCTGCTCTCTAACCTCTGATCTTGCTCAAACTTCACGGTCTTTATCACCTGTTTCAATTATTTGAGGCACTCGCTTCCTGGAGCTGAGTAAATTCCTTCGTGCAGTGGAGCTGTAGGAACAGGAAGAAGCAAGCACATGCCTGGTCCCCAGGAGCTGACTGACCTGCCCAACCCCCGCCTTGGGGAGGAGGGATCGCCCAGCCTAGCACCGTGCCATCTGGAAATGTGCTGATCTGGCCCTCATTTCTCTTCCTGATCAGACCTTGCGCTGCACTCCTTTGGAAAAATGTTATCCATCTTGATTTTGTCCCTGTGAGTCCATCAAGCTGCCCCACAATCTCGTTCTGGGGACTTCAGTCTTCTAGAGCCAGACATGAGTTGATTGTGAAAGATGTCCCTGGACCAGGAGTAACTTGAGTACCTGTTTGGGGACATCACGGCCCAGCCGTCCTCCTGGCCCTCAGAGCTCCCCGAGGTGTGGCCGTGCTGCTGTTCATGGTGGGTATCTGGGGGCCCCTTGGACACACCCTGGCTACACAGGGTGTCCACACACAGAGTCCAGCCTGCCACCAGGACTGCGTGGGCCTGAAGCTGCAGCCCGGCCTCTGCACTCTCCACACGGCAGCTGGATCTACAGAAAATGGGCTTCACCGCACACCCAAGAGCTTGGATCGACCACACATGGCCCTCAGAAATCCCAAGGCATCAGAAGGTCGCAGGGCCACCAGCCGCTTCTCCTCCACAGGCCTCCCAGAGCCGGCGCCTGGCCTTGAGCCCTGGCAGTCCCAGGTGACAGCCATTGGCCAGAGGGACACAGGGATGGGGTAGAGAGAGAGATGGTTATTTCCAGGTGGGTGATGGTCGTGAACATCCATCTTCATTTTCTTCAGGTAACAGTCCAGTCACCTGGTGACTGTCTGTGGCCCTTAGCCATCCCGTTCCCTTTTTTTTTTTTTTTTTGAGACAGGGTCTCATTTTGTAGTTCAGGCTGGCTCTGAGCTCACTATGTAGCCCAGGCAAGCCTTAAACTCAGCAATCCTCCTGTCTCTGCCTCCCGAGTGCTGGGATTACAGGTGTGAGCCACCACGCCCGGCCCTGTTCCCTTTTTGTGGTCACTGTCATTGTTCTTGAAGAGCAATCAGGATTGGGGCAACTGCGGACCCCAAGGCTAGAGGGCAGCAGAGCAGAACTCACGTGTGACATGTGGATCCTGCCCTGGGTTTTCTCACGTGTATGCCCCGGCAGGTCACCAACTGCCCATCCTGAGATCCCCCAGACATGAGGACAGAGATGTGCTGATAACGAAGGGTATGGGTCAGCAAGGTCCCACAGTAGGTGTGGCTGGGTGTCACCAGCTTCTCTCCTCCTGAGCCCAGTGAGAGGCTGGCTGTGGGGACGCCACTGAGCCCTGGGATGTACCCACGGGTCCTTCCAGAGTGACAGTTGACCTTGGGACCCCACCCAGTCCAGGCTACAGGGGAGGATGGTACAATCTCACCATTGTAAGACCATCCAGCTCCAGCCCTTGGGAATGCAGGGTGCTGGGCATGGCTGGGGCCCATGATCATCACGCTGCAAAGTGCAGATTCTACTGCACATCTAAGTGCTGCCTTGGGTCCAGGGCCACATCTATGACATCTGTGTGGTCACCGACCGCATCTCAGATAGGACTTCCCTGGAAAGGAGGCATGCGGGACAAGGCGGCTATGACGGATGGAGTGGGACCAACGGGCACCATGGTCAAGTCTGAGTGTCTTTCCCCTCCAGCGGGTATAGGAGGGTCAGGGTGTGTGCTTGGGACCAGATTTAAACCCAGTGATCAGCCCCAGGTTGGTTTCAACCTCCACCTTCCTTGACCTAATAAGAACAAGCCATTCCCAGAGTTAGCTTCTGTCTCTTCAATTTCTTCTGTTTCAGTAAAACATCAGCAAGCAAACCTTCCAGCATGGCCTCTGCACACGGCTCCATGCTCCAGAATGGTATGGAGAAGGTCTAAGGAAGAGGGCTTTATGAAATACACATTCCACACCTGCACTGACTTTCTGCTTCATCCGTAGCAGTGCAAGCCACTAGCCTGCAGCAGTCTCCCCTATGAACATACCTTGTCCCCGTTTCTCAGTTAAAATCACAAACACCAGCTGGTGGTGCACACCTGCAATCCCAGCACTCTAGGAGGCTGAAGCAGGGAGGACTGCCAGTGTATGCACAGCCTGGGGAACCTAGTGACTTTACAATTGAGACTTTGTCTCAATAAAAAAATAAAAATGGGCTGGGGTATAAACTTACTGTGAAGGCCCTGGGCCCAGTCTCCAGTACAGGAAAACAAAAACACAAGTGTGCAGTTACACTTTCAGCCTGGTTTTTCCAGGAGCGCATCTGTCCCAATGCCCACTGTCTGCCCACATCTGGAATGCTCGGGCCACCTTGACCACCTCCTCCCTGTGCCCACCTCATGCCTACAACAAGAAGGGCAGCGGTCCTGAAGGGCTTCTCTCCTGCCCCCCAACTGCACCTCTACTCTGCCCCTCACACTGCAACTCTCCTCACCTGTCCCTGAGGGCCATGCCCCTGAGGTTGCACCTGTTCTCAGGTGCCCTGACTCCTGTTCCCTTCTCTCAAGACCCTAAGGAACTCAGCTTGACATAATGGTGCAAGCCTGTCATCCTATTACTCTGGAAGGCTGAGACAGGAGGATCACAAACTGAAGTCCAGCTGGGCCAACTATCTCAAAATAAAAGCTAAAGGGAGAGCTGAGAGGGCAGCTCAGTGTGAAGACCCTGGGTTTACTCTCCAGCACTGCGCAGAAAGGAGAAGGGAAGGAGAGGGGTGAGATGGGGAGAAGACCGGCTAAACCCACACACAGCGGCATGACGGTGGCGGCAACACCCCTACCATCTGTCCTCTTAGTGGCTTCTGCACTTCTCAAAAACTTTATCCCAAAGGTAGCTGCCCAGGCTGCAGAAGCACAGGAAGGACCGGAGCTGGAAGGGCGGGCCACGCAACACACCCGTGCAGACTTCCATGGGGTGGGCGGGACCCATGGCTGTGCACCACTGGCAGGGAGGTACATATTACCCACCTGCTGTGTACACAGGCTGGAGCAGGCACAGAAGAGCTGTCAGCCTTGGTGAGGTGACCACAGCCCCACTTGTACTGCAAATGATGTGTTTGCAGGTCTGAGAATCGACCCAAAGGCCCAGACAGGAGCTGGCCTTGAGGGGTGGGGCAAAGCTGGTGTGCAGAGTGGCAGGGTGAGGCCATGCATGCCTCAGGGGAAAGTTAGCTGTGGAAGATGCAACAGCTTGCAGCAGGGACAACAGAGGTGATGGAAAGCTCTGGTGAAGGTTTAATTTTTTTTGTTTTTTTTGAGACAAGGTCTCACTATGCAGCCCAGGCTGGCCTCAAACTCATGCCAGTCCTCCTACCTCAACCTCTTAAGTGGTGAGATTACAGGCATGTACCACCATGCCAAACATATGTTTAAATTTATTTAAAAATATATTACAGTAAATTATTACACATTGCCACTAACCCTCCTCACAATACCATCTTCACACACAACTTATTCCACCTTCTGGCCACTTCCTGCAGCAGCCTTGGGGTCCTCTTTCCTAAGTATCTTTATGAGGTGTTATCAAAAATATGGTGACTGCTACTACTGAGCACCATCCAACAGAAAGGCAGCTCGTAAGAACATGACTGTGTCCTCATCCACTCAGTGACCGAGCTGATACCATGTGACTTCTGGCTCTTCCCCAAGGTCAAACTGAGAATGTTTTGAATCAATTCAGGACCTGGAGGCAGCTAGGACAGCAAAACTGAAGACCCTCGGGAAAAAGGACTCCAGAGCTGCTGCAGGAAGTAGGAAGGATTATGGGAGGAGTATGTTGGAGGAATGTTGGTGAGACTCAGCAATGTGTCCTTTAATAGTAATGATTTTAAAAACCCACCATGTTTTTTAGCACACTTCAATTTTTTTAGACATGAACAAGGTGCAGTGTTCAACCTCACCAACCATAAAAGCCCCTGACTCACACTTTTTCAAAGTAATTGCCTCCAGGTCCTCAGGTAAGAGGAGACTTTGCTTTTGAGCCAATGTGAATTGTCATGGAAAAGAAGGGAATGGAGCATGAAGGCTGCCCTGTCACCAGGGGGCATGTCCTTCCCGATGGGCGGGGTAGGGGACAAACTTGTCCTCCCTGAAGCCCTTCCCTGGAGATGATGCCTGGCATCAAAGGAGAGTAGGGTACCTGCTTGCCGTGGGTCAGGCCTGGAACGACACCAGAGTCTACCCAGAGCCAGTGTGCTGCCTGCCCAACCCTCTGGCCCCACTCCTGCCTGTGGGTGCCCTGGCAGCCGACGTAGGGAGCTGTGGGATTCTGGAGCATGTGGAGGGTGGCAGGTCCCCACAGGTGCCACTCCTGCAGGCAGGGACTGTGTGACCTGCAGTACCCTCAGCTGATGCCCTAGTGACCCGCAACCCCCTGGGAGTTTCCTACTGAGAGATCACACTCAAGTGTCATGAATCAAGCAAAGATGATCTTTGCTCCCCATGACACATGCTGCCTGGCTCTTTCCCGGGGATCCAGTGAGGCCATTCCGAGCTCCCTCCCATGACTGTACGTGCCACTTCTCCTCACTGGCCCCTTGCAGACAGTGCTGCTCAACACTTCTGGCCCCAGCCCACCTTGCAACACAGCTTCTCGTGCTGTGGACACTACAGAAACCTCCAAGAAGAGACTCCTGGTTGACCATGGAAGGGATGACCATATGAAAGGACAAAGCTGAAGCTGGGACTCTCCCCAGAGAACTACAGCACATGTCCCACGGGCAGGGCTTGAGATCAGACAGAGGAACCCAGCCTTAGTATATGGGGAAGTGTGATGTGTACCTTATGCACTCATTATTAAGAGCCAGCCCCTGAAGAACTCACACCAGCAAACTCCACACTCTTTGGGGTAACCTAATTTCTGATGTCAAATCTTTAAATATTTTAAATTTTTATGAAAGTGAAAACTACACGTGATTAACATAAAAAAAGTACAGAAGAGCTGATGAGAGAGATACAATGAAAGAAGATGGAGAAAGAAGGAAAAGGAAAGAGAATGTTCAGTATGTTTCAGTTTTCCAAGAGCTTTCTTAAAGTGCACTTGTGCTTTTCTTATAGCATACTGCTCTTGTTTAATGACTGTATTGTATTCTTAAATGTCTCAGCATATTCTAGTTACTGGGGGATTTCATTTTTCTATTTTGTAAATTTCATTATTTTTCATAAAAATTTCTTCATAGACTATTTTGATTCCATGTATTTACTTTATATTTTCTTAGATATTTCCAGTCACATTTGAGAATGAATTGTATTGACTCTGAGTATTGTGACTTGTGAGATGGCAGGATTTGCTTTTGGGGCTGAGCAGGAAGCCCTAAGTGTGATCACTGGAAACTTTACTTCGCGGTGTCAGGAACCACGCTGTTTTTCATTGCATGGACTGTTCTAGGAGCTCTGGAGGACTTCGACCCACTGCAAAGCATTGGGTGCCATGACCAACATAAAATGCATTCAATTCCCCTCTCAATCCTGACTGCCCCCTACACTGGGCAGCCCCACTTGCTCCCTATGGTCCTCTCCCTCCATAGTCCATTCTCCACTTATCTGTGTTCAGCAAGGAATCTTCCTGCCACCCAGACCACCATCAGCCCTCATCTTCTGAGGCTCTGCTGTCATCTGTCTCACACATCACTGGAGAGGGGTCTCAGGAAGGAGAGGGGCTGGAGCTCCTAGTCCAGCCAACTCTCATCAACTAAGGGTGAGCAAAAGGCCATATCAGCCTGTCTGCAGCTGCTGTGAGGTCAGCTGAGGAAAAGATTGGGTGACATTTCCAGGGATCCCTGAGGGGGCTGTGCTGACATCCAGGACACCTGGGAACACCTGAGGAGAAGCCAGTGCCAGAAGGGAAAGGGCCAGGTCAAATGGGCCCTCCAGTATACTAGAACAGGAGGCAGAGGGACTTAACATGACTGCTCAGCTTCTGAACAATGTGGTCCACATGGTTTTATGACTGAGAAAAATCTATGAGATTACAATGGGCAGTAATTGCTACTGGTGAAGATGTCACTGTCCCATGAGCCCCTTCCCTACCCCTACACATCCAATCCCTCCACAATGGATGCAGTGCAGTCACTTGAGATAGGACAGGTCTGTGACTCCCTCAGGGACACATGTGCTGGAGCAAATCCGCTAGGCACTTGCACAGCCCTGAGAGCCAGGCGTTGTGTCCTGTAATGTGCTGCCTTTCTGAGGCTGTGTGCAGGTGTGCCAAGGATGGGGGAGATATGTCTACACCGGACTTGCAACACATGAACACCATATGAACACAAGTCAGTGCCACACTGACAGCATGCCAACATTGCATTGTGCCGTGGAAGAGGCCAGCTCTCAGTGCTCTAGCCCTCAGCAGACCAGGGCACCCACCATGGCCTCAGACACCTTAAGATGCCTGGGGCTGCTTCCTCTAACAACCTGGCTTTGCAGGGGTGACATACGCATGAACAAGCAGCCCACCAACCACAGTGATGGCAGACACAGCATAGGGAACAAACATCACTATCCTGCTTTAAGTCGCATAGGCTTCCATCAACCATCAAACATTGTTGATGAGCAAGGGAGAGACCAGGCCAAACACTGTCTGGGGAGGAGACAGGGACAGGTAACAGGTCATAAAGGAGAAGCTCTAGATCCCCAAAGGCTCTACCTCCAAGATATGCTGAGTGCCATCTGGTAATGCTATCTGGTGTCAGTGCCCAAGGTGACCATGGGTCCCCCTTCTATCTGGCACGATTGAGCTGTGGGGAAGGTGGACCATACAGGAGACTCTCAGACTAAGAGGAATTAGCATCCACCTCTGACATGTCTGCTGTTCAGCCCACCTCTTGCACACACAGGTCTCACGTTAGGGAATGCCAGCATCCCTTATGCCACGGCATCCATACTTGCTCCCCACCCCCAGCAAATGAGCAGCCACTCAGATCAGGTTCAACCAGGGTGGCCCCTGGGAGAAGCAGGCAGCAGAGTGAGGCCAGGCTGGGCACCAGAGCTGGCAAGGAGAGCTTGACACTCAACTGACCTGGCTCTACACGGCACCAATCCCAGTGTCGTCAAAGCACAATACTCAATTTATTGCTGCTGGCAGCTTAAGTGGACTGTGGCTTAATTTGTGGCACAAGGTCAACTGAACTTCACTTCAATCTCCGGGGTCTGCCCTGCGAAGTTAGGTTCTATTCGCCGCCTTGTCCCAAGCAGCAAATTAGAATTCTCTTTCTCATAACAAGAAGAAATTAGTTTATATACAGCAGGAGAGAGAAATAAATTACAACTTCTGCCTTCCTTGTAGAGGAGAGGGGAAAGTATTGATTTGTATATGGAGATAATTTATACCATGCAGGGTATTGGTTTTGTGGTTATGATTTGAAAAGTGAGCTTATCCACCCCTTGGGGTGCAAAGGTGGCTGGGGACAGGGTGCTGGGCAGATCGGTGTCCAGAATGGCCACATGTCTGCGTTTCTGGACTTTAGGAGGCAAGTGCACAGCAGGACCCTGAACAGCTCGCTGCCTTGTGTACATCGTGGGCCACACATCCAGCCGCTGTGATCCGCCTTCTCCGGGGGGGGGGGGCACTGTGATGCAAGCGAAATGGCAGTTCAATTTGGAAGGACTGTGAGGCAGCGAGGTGAGGAAGTCACAGCCCTTCCAGAGAGCCTGGGACCTTGTCCCCTTCCTACCCACTGGGAGGAACGTTTCCTCTGTCCCCAGCTCCCCGACCAACCTGCATATACCGTTCCAGGCCCCCAAGATGACTGTAACTGACCACAGGGACCAGCTGTGTCAGACATAGCCAAGGCTCCTGGCGTAAAGGAACCCCTACCTATGGCAAACACACAGCCCTCAAGGACCAACTCTGTTCCTCTACCTGTGTCTCTGAAACCCCCGCAGCCAACATATATTTGCTCTGTACCCGCCTTTGTCATTTTTGCTGTGTTCCTGACATCTTCAAGCTCCTCTGGCATCTCTACCAAATGATGCTATCTGAGTGTCTCTTCCGATGCTCTTGGTACCTCCTGCCCTTCATTCCCAGAAGCTCCCTGAGTGCAGGGACAGAGCCTCTTCTCGCTTCCTCCTGTCTCCCTGGTGCTGGCAACTGGCAGGCATGCCAGGTCCTGTCACACGGAGCTAGCAGCCCCTGCCCTTCCCTCCCACGTGGCTCGGTGCTGCCTCCCCCATCTCATGCTTCAGGCAGTATTAACACAGGGGGTGTCTCCACAGAGCGGCCCTGAGCGCCTAGAGACTGGCACTACCCTTGGGTTGGGCTCTGCTGCAGGAAGGCGGCACCAACTCAACTCCTTTGCCAAGGACCCCAAGGACCCTGACAGTCCCCTAAAGACCACAGTGGAGAATGCAGAGAGAAGGGGATTGGCCTGTGAGCAGAAGTAGGGACACTTCCCTAGGACAACATGGAGGGAAGGCTTCCCTCCATCAATCAGCCTGCCTGCAGGTGGAAGCAGTTGCTACATGCAAATTTATGGGTCAATGTGTGCAACTACAGAACACAACAAACTCATCACACTACACATATGGGACAGACTGGGCATCCCTGATGAGGAGCCAAGCCTTGCTTCTGCAACAGGGAGGCTTCCTGGAAATCCAATCAGGGCCACCTTTAGGGCACATGGTGTCAGAAGTTCTAGCAGCTATCTCTCAGGGTGCCAGGCAGGAGCTTGCGGTGGCTCCAGGCAGTGCCGGCCCTGTGTGCAGCACGGAGGGCTCTTGCCCCGGCTCTACGCTGATGGTGGTGAGCTAGAGAACAGCTGTGAACAGTTGTGAGCAGCACAGTTCCAGCATGGCCGCCCCAGCCCTCGGGTGTGCACTGCACAGCCAGAATAACCTCAGGGAATTGCATACTCTGTCTCTACTTTATAGACAGAGAAATCAAGACACAGAGAAGGTGAGTGCTCCCACGGTGACACCGACAGCAAGGGGCGGGCCTGAAGTGCAAATCCCAACTCTATCGGCCGCTCTACACCAGCACCAGGCAGCTCCCCTGGGCTCTATCGGTGGGACAGATGTGACCCTCCTGAGAAACACACTAGAGGAGCTTCACAGTAGGGACATAGTGCATGCGTGCACACACACACACACACACACACACACATACATACAACATTCTTCACCCTGTGAGCTCCAGGTGGAGCCACAGGAATCACCACACCCAGGCATGTGTCTCAGTTTATATCAGGACCCATAAGGATGAGGACTTTGTAAAACGGAGATGGAAAGGAAGCGAGAGCAGCTCATCTTTAAGGTCCATGTGTCGATGCTATTGCTGGGGAACTGGTCTTAAGTCCTCTGTCAAACCCATTGGCCCCCAGGAAGGTCACTGGTGCCTTGGGAAGGCTGAGAGCACATCCCTGTGCCTCCTGAAATCGGTGAGATGCCAATCAAATCACTGCCATCCGGTGTCCCATTTTGGGACTACAGCAAGCTCCATGCTCTGCTGGGTGCCAGCCCTTTACCCGCCCTTAATATGCCTGCCCTCAAGCCCAAGTTTTGGCAGAGGCGCCACTCACCCACATGGCACTACAGTCTACCACAGCTGGCTCCTGCACACTGCAAAGGGTGCCAACTATTAACACATTTAGGGCATGAAGGCACAAAGGTCACATGGAATTTATTCCCTCAGTGGGATGTGGCACTTAGCTTGGCATCAGAACGACAGACTGCTGCAGACGGCCTGTTAGGTCCCCTTGGTGGGTTCCCCTTGAGCTGAACCTAGGCCATATTTTGTGGGCAAAACTCCAGGGACCCCTGTCCCTACTGCGTTGAGTGGTCAGGCTGATACATGAACAATGCTCAAGCCTGTGGTGCAGTGCACAGTGGCACAGACAACGCCCTGCTCTCCATACCTGCAGCAGATCGAGGTTGAGTAGCTAAATCTAACTCCACACTTTCTTCTCTGCATACGAGACTGGCCACTTAGACTGTGTCTGCCTGTGTACTCCACAAGGGCATGGACGAACAGCAGAGTTTAGGCCTGGCTGGGTGCTGAGGATTCCAAGATGATCCCAAACTGAGATTTAGCCTCCTACTGGAGCTGAATACCAGCCCAGGCCTGAGAAAATGGTTTAGGTTTAGTGAAGCATAAGTCCAAATCTAGAGGGAGCTTGAAGGCACTGTGGCACAACTCGGTGGAGAGTCTGCCTAGTGGGTCGAGGCTCTGTGGTTGCCCCAGGGCTGAGCCAAGCGTGCACAGGCTTCAGAACTCACAGGAGGATGGACAGATCCACCTGGGGGAGCACAAGATGTCTGAACAGCTGGCCAGGTCAGAAGCAGCCCAGATGGAAGGGCCTTGGTGTCACGGATGGCTTCTTGGGTTTGCACACAAGCTCAAGGGGTCTAGAGAGGAGAGCAACCCCGGCCATGTCCCCTGTGCAGAGGGAGGAGAGGGACAAGCCAGCCGTGAGGGTTCCATGCTGGCGCTGCAGCCCAGCCACCATGCTACCATCACCACCCCTTCCCCTCCCACTGTGGATGGGCTGGCTGTGTCCATGGCAGGCACCGGCAGCTGGCATGTTCTCGTGGCCCATACGGCCCATATACACCTCCCTAAACAGGCTCTGTGAAGGGCTGTGCAACCTGCCTAGAAAATCCATCTTCAATAAAGAGTCAAACAATCAAATTGCTGCAGCTTCCCTGCATGCCCTGCCAGTGAGGCCCACAGGTTCATGGACTCAGCACTCTGACTCCAGCCCGGCTCCCTGTGACCAGCTGAGCATGTGCTGCACAGTGATGTCTGCCTGCAGGGCACTGTGGTCTAGTGAGCAGATGACGGGACTAAAACCACAGTAAAGGAAGGGTGGCAGAGCCAGGCACAGTGGTGCTTGCCTGAATCCCCAGCACTCTAGGAAGCTGAGGCAGGAGGACTCCAAGTTCCACGGCCCAACCTGGGCAACTTAGTGACTTAGCGAGGCCTCACCTCAAAATAAAAAAGAAAAGGGCTGGGTATAGAGTCAAGGCAAAGGCCCTGGGTTCAACAACCAGTCCCATAAAAAAGAGGAGTTGGGAACCACTGGGCCCTTGGGACACCCATGTACTGAGCCAGGTTAGAAGACACCCAGGCAAATGTGAATGGATCTTGGCACCTGAGCTGTGCTGTCAGCTCTAATGCACACTGCAAAACCAAACCTGACATGGCCTGTTGGTGACCGAGATGTGCAAGGAGATGGCCCAAGGCCAACTTTCATGTAAAATCCCTTCCTTTAGTGGAAGAGCTTGATGCTGAAGAACTTTCTCCTCCAGACCCTGGGCCTGCAGCCCTGTATGGCCCCTGCCTGGCTATAGCTCCACCTGCCCGTGCAGGACTATGAGACAGTAGGATTTCCACAAGCCTGCTTTCCATACACTTATTAGGCAGAAAGACACAACAGGGTGTAAATTATTATGCAATAACTCATGCCTGGAAGCAATTTGAGACACAAAAGTCAAAGGATTCATCATTATCATATATTCAGTTCTATTTTTCTTTCTCACACTATAAAAATTATGTCTAAATCTCCTAAAACCATCACAGTTACATCAAAAAGTGGATTGGGCTATCAACTTCGACATTTTAAGATAAACCTGCTGCTGAGCAGAAGAAACTCTTATGAGCTCTCTGCTCAGGTGTTGATGCTGTTGCTGGGAGATGATGATAAATACTCTTGTTTCTTACTCCTGCTTTAAAGAAAAAAAAAAAGGAACTTTCAGCCCAGATCTGTGAAGTGCCTTGGGACACTGTCATGCACCCAAAAGGCAAGTGGCATCCTCCTCCCTGGAGCCGCCCTGCTGTGACACAGGACCCAGACAGGGAGGAGACACTGGATGCAGACAGGGCCCCAGTAACAAGGCACAAATGAGAGGTGTGGCCCACATACTCACCAGCCCTGATGAGGGGACTGGGGGACAGGTGAGTGATGGCCTAGGAGGGGCGAGAGGTGGCTCATGCTTTTGATGACAGACCCTGCTGCGGTGAGGGCTGAGGCATAGAAACAAGGGATGCTAGAGAAATGCGTCCTAACCATCCTGAAACATGCATCTTCCTCGTCAGGTTCCACTGACAGGACGAGGCCTTGAGCCGGGATGATACCCATAGGGGAAAAGAGGACCACAGCACAGAGCACAGCTTTAGGCCCCACAAGAAGCCTGGTCTCCCTGACCCAGAAAGCACAATTTCTACCCCGAAATTCACTCCAGCAACCACCCTGATATCCACCCCAGTGTCCCTGAAGTTCCCAAGGACAGGACAGCAGGACACTAGAAGTCACCAGGGTTTGGGGGCAAGCAGATTATTGCTGTGGGCTCTGCCCCCTTCTCATGTCTGATTCCAGCTGACCCGAAACCTCACAAGTTCTCCCCAGTTCAGGGATGGCCAGTGGGTGCCCCGAGAGTCACAGGAAGCGGGAAGCAAGAAATACATGGCCAGACCGAGAGCAGGGCCCTGTAATGGGAGGGGCTGACATCAGGGCAGGCTGCTGTGAGACCTCCTACAGGACACACAACAGCGCACAGGTGGCTTGTGCACTTGTCACCCCCAAAGGACACACAGGCCCTGATGTGAGCCACAGACTCTGGTAAACAGCAATGCCTGGTGCTCATCACCAGCTGTAACAGCCCTTCGCACAAGTGCAAACTGCCACCGAGACCAGAGACAGAAATGGAATCTGCATTTTCTGCTCAATTTTTCTGTAACCCCAAACTGCTGAGAAACCCGTAATGAAAACCAATAACACAATGCAGCCTCTCTGCTGTCCCTGGCCCCAGGCCCCTTGCATGCTTGCCAAAATCTGTCCTAGGGGCAGGAGCAGCTGCCAGAATGTCGGTCAGGATGGCTTAGAGGGCAGCGCTGTTTGAATCTCAGTCCCTCCAGGAGCCCTGGATGGGGGTGGGGCAGCATACTCCAGGCAGGACTGGAGGACACATGCAGGGTAGGGTGCCCATGGGACTCAGAATGGCAACGTCCAGTAGCAGGTGGACAGCCAGCCTACTTGGGGACCTGGGTGGGCGTCTACCTATGACCCAGTGTGCATGGGCATGGAGGCAGATGCTGGCTTTCATGAGTGCCAGACACACTGGCCCTGAGGGACTCTCTTGTCTCTCCCGCCAGGGAGCAGCAACAGAAGGCATCACAGAGCACCTGTGCTCTTCACCTGTCCTTCGGAGGGGCAGGAACCAGCTCTGACTGCCGCGTACAGTGGGTACCAGGCAGCGCCTGGGAGAAATGAGCTGTCAGACCTTGGCAATCCATGCAGGGACATGAAATGCAGATTAGCTGAAAGAAGCCAGCATGAAAACGCTGCACACTGCGGGATCCCAATCTTACCACCCTCTGGAAGGCAGACTGCAGACATACAGTGAGGGGGGGTGTTTCCACAGGCTGGGGCAGGAAGGGGTTAGCAGCCGGAGGGCAGGCACTGCCCAGTGGGGAGCACTTAGCATGACACAGGAGGGAAGGGTGCACATGGCTACGCTTTTGTCCAAATCCACAGGATGCACAACGCCAAGAGTGAATGCTGGGTGTGGTGGTGCACAATTGCAATGGCAATTAGGAAGTTGAGGCAGGAGGACTGCTGTGAGTACACCACTATCCTGGACTACACAGGGACCCTGTCTCAAGAAACAAAACAAAGAGCAACAACAAAAAAAGCCAAGAATTAGCCCAACCTGAACCCTGGTCTTTCCTTAATAACAAGGAGGTATTAACAGGGGAAGTTTGGGGCAGGGCACATATACAGGAGCTGTCTACTTGCAACTCCATTTTCTGTCAACAACAAATGCCTTTAAAGATAAAATCCATTAACTAAAAAAATCACAGGCACAGCTTCAGGTACACAGCTAGCCAAGGCTCCACCCCAGGGAAGGGGCTTCTCTGCCACTCTGATCACTGTTCCTCATCCAAGCTTCCCCCAGGCCGCCTGGCTTGCTCATGGCAAGGTGGGCCTGTTGCAGTGTGGCTCCCTCCACCCTGCCACCCTTTCTGGAGCTGCACAAGGTGGGCTGGGAACTGTGCTCCTGCAGTGTGCCGGGCAAGACCAGCAGGGTGGACACAATGGGCTGCTCCTGGCCAGCCCTGCGCTGCCCTGCCCTGCCCTGTCTCAGAAGGTCAGCACCCAGCCCGGGTCACTGAGCACACGCATTTTCTCACTATAAGCACAACCACACAAAGAATCACACTGCTGTACCGCATACCTTGTAGTTCACCTGGGAGTAGAGTCTCATCTGTGATCTCACAGCCCACAGACAGGCCAGCAGCCACTGCTGCAAACCTCAGCCGCACCTGGCTGTTTTCACAGAGTTCCCAGCCCAGACCAGCGAGGATGAACATCTGGGTCTCCAGGCTGAGGGGCTGCTGCTGCGGGCACTGCCCCTGATTCCTATATCAGCCAGACCATTGGACATGTGGAGGAAGAGCTGGGACCCACTCCAGCCCACAGGGGCGGAAGCGCTGCCATCTGACCTTGGCTGCCCAAGGCCTCTGTGTGGATCTGCTGTGAAGGGCACACTCCAACCCAAGGCCCTGCTCCCCAGGCAATGCATGGAGGAACTGCCAGGCGTGTGCAGGAGGAACAAAGACAGATGGGCTGTGCCTGGTCTTAAATCACAGTGGCAGCGACAGGCCCTCTGCACATGATCCATGGGCAGCAGCTGGGCAAGTAGCATTAATCTGCAGGAGCTGGTCTGGGGAGGGATCTGGCGCCCGGTCCTCTGCGCACTGATGCCGCAGGGCCCGTAGGGCTCCATGCAGTTGTTGGCTACAGCCTCACTGGTGCAGTCTGCTTGGTGACCTCAGGCCTGTTGCTGCAGAAGCCTTCAGTCGTGGCCAAGCAGATCCTCAGTGGCTCCTCTGAGCCCTCCATGCTCTGCCCTTTGAGCCCCTAGCCAGGCCAGGGCTGGTCACAACCAAGGCACATCTGGCTTCAGGGCCTATGATGGCTATTAGAACATGTGTGCCCCCTTCGGATGGGGCAGAGCCCCTGCGGTAGGCAGAATGGGATTGTGGTTCACTTGTGAGGACCACTGGGGCCTGGGGTGGCAGGGCTCTGCCTCCTGTGACCCAGGCTTTGAGAGCAGCTGGTTCCAGCCCATTGGGTCTCTGCTCATCAGAATCAATGTACTGTGTGCTTCTTCAGCAAGGTGGGTCAGAGGGTGTGGGAGAAACAGGGCCATAAGACAGATGCCCACCCTTCCAGGTGCCAAAGTTCCAGGGCTTCTCCTGCCCACCTCCCCCACAGGTCCTGACTTATCATCGCCACTGCCTGCTTGCCAGCCTGGCCCTGCCTAGCACTTCACGGGCATCCCAAAGCCAGCTCGAGAGGATGGACTGTACCTGCCAATCCTCTTGAGCTGCCCCTTCCACTCCGCCCCTCTGTTCCAGACCTGCACAGCGCAGGGCAGCACTGTGACACAGTGCCACCTCTGTCCTTACAGGCAGAAAGAACTCCAGTCAAACCCCATAGTCACCCCACAAAGACAAAGCACAGCTCAGCCACCAGCACCAGCCAAATGGCAAAAGGTGCCACAGGGTCAAGCCGGGCAAGGCCCAGGCAGTGTCCTTATGCTCTGCCACCCAGGACGAGCATTGGCCCCAGCTGCATGGCCTGCAGCCAGGTCGCAGAGAGCACAGGCCAAGGTGGGCACTGTGCTGCTGGACACGCGGCAAACACCCTCCTGCTTCACGGGAAGCCCCAACATCCACCATTCCAACAACTCTGCCCAACAAACAATTTAGGAACAAAAGAACACGGACTCCACGCGTCAGCCTCGGTCGCCATCCTCGGCTGCTGCTCCGCAGTACTCACCGAACCGTGGAAAGGGGTCCCGCTCCTCTTCCTGTGGCCCCATCAGACCCGCTCGGGAAGTCAGCACCAAAGACGAAGACTCGGGCTCCATCCTCCCACCGGCCTCTAGCTGACAGAAGATTCAGAACCCCAGACTGGCACCAGGGATGCACCGCTGGGCTTTGAGAGCACCGCAAGATGGCGGCTCACGGGGCGTGTTCAATCGATGCACTCGGGGTCACGCAGCCAGCGGGGATGACCGACTCATCAATGCCTCCCTGCGCCGCGCTCCCCGCAGGCCAGGTCAGCAACCAGCCCCTGCACTCCACCGCCCCGCACTGGAGGTGCAGGTCAAGGCAAGAAGCTGAGGGGACGGAAGCTCTCTGAGATCCTGGACTGTCAGGCCAAAAGGTGGCATTTAACTGTGAATCCTGTGCACTGGGGCTGCAGAGGTTGCTTGGAGTGGGCTGGTCCAAGCAGGAGCTGGGAGCTGGCATCCTCTGCCACCATCTTTCCTATACAAACAGGCTCTTCCTCACAAGGGGCTGCAAAGGTTGCACGGCTGTACTTGAGAGGCAGTCGGGGAAAAGGGGCCAGTGACCCGGGGAACAACAGTCCAGCGGCTGCAGGTGGAGGAATAAAAGAGGCACTGCATAGAAGAGACCTGCAGGGGCAACACACACATCTGTTATGCCCCAAAATGGGGCGCTGTGGCAAGGCAGGGGGTCACACCACAGGTGCACAGCTGCATGCTACGTTCCTAGGACACCAAGCCCAGGAAACAAGAGCCCTTCACAGTCCTCATGCCCAGCTCCAAAGACCGCGAGGAACAGGCCGCTGTACCTGCAGGGATTGGAGAAGGGCTCCGCTGCCCTGTGAGGCCCCAGGCGCAGTCCTCTTGCTGGGGTTCTGTTACTTCTTAAGAAACGGCCTTCTAGTCCTGCTTTCTATCTGCAAGTCTTCATTTGCAGTGTGAAATATCTTGACAAGGCTCTTGTTTTTAAATAACCCAGCTTATGGCTTTCAATGTTTCAAAGCAATTAGGCTTCCATTTTTCATGTATTTCGCAAGAACTCAGGTTGCATCTGAGGCAGTCCTGCAATTATCCATCCATTCATCCAGCATCAAGCATTTTATCTGGAGATAGACGAGGATCTTTGGGTTATTTCCTGGAGTTTTCCATAGATTTCTACAACAGCTACAGAAAGGAAGAACCCAACTCTGGAAATGTCCTGGGTTTGCTGGTTCCTCTTTCAGCCTCTGGAGGAAAGGTCTGACGGTGTCTGCAGACCTGACCTTCGACATGAGCAGCACACGAGCCATCTGCACTTCACCTCCAGGACTCTCAAGTCCACAGAGAGGTCCTTGTGCTACAGAATGTTCCGGCCATTCTCTGCAGAGCTCAGCCACAGGCGACAGAAGATCTGGGCTTTGCAATGGAGTCTCTGAACCCTAGCTTGTTTCATTTCATTGATGGTTTTTATTTTTTAATTTTTAAATTTACCTCAGAAATTTTCTCAAATTTATTTATATGCAGCTACCTATCCATCTCACTTGCCCAGCTTATCAACACTTAGCCACTATCCACCTGCCCATCATCCACCCACCTGTCCATCATCCATACATCCATCCACCCATACATCTACCCGTCCACTATCATCCATCCAGCCATCTATCTACACCTACTCGCCAGTCCATCCATCCACCTACCCATCATCTACCCATCATCCATCCACCCACCCATCATCCCTGCAGAATGCACGCATGCCATCACCCACCCATCGATCCACACACCTATCCATGTATTCATGGATCTAACCATTCATTTACCCACCCAGCTATCTTTCCTTCCATCCGTCCATGCATCCATGAATCTAACCATTCATTCACCCATCCATCCATCTATCCCTCACCCACCCATCCTTCCATTACCTCTCATACATTTAACAACCCATCCACACCTACATACCACCTATCCACCCACCCATTATAGCTTTTGAATACCCATGTCTCATACCCTGAGCTAGGTAGGTGCCAAGGGCACAATGATGACAAACTTCTGCCCTCAGGACATTGATGGTCTGGTGGGGGAAGAGCTATAATCTTAACACTTACTTCTCCAACTGCTAAGTTGTGGGTGAAAGCAGGAGAGAAAAATAACAAGGAAGATTTTTTTTTTTTTGGGTGGTACCGTGGATCAAACTTGGGCCTTGGTGCTTTCAAGGTAGGTGCGGTACCACTTGAGCTAAATCCCTGGCCTTCAAGGAAGAATTTTTTTTTTTTTTGGACCAGTGGTCAAGGAAGGCTCCTGGCAATATAAACTGAGTCAAGAAAAATAATAGAAGTCAAATAGCAAATCACCCCAGAGGGAACAGTGCACATACCAAGAAAAGGCACCTACCCTGTGCCTCAGCCCCCAGGCCAAGTTCCCTCTTCACAGAGGGCCCATTTGGACCCAAAAGGCAGACCCTTCTTCCTGTGTCCACTCCCTAGCACAGACCACCATGCCCAGGCCTGGGTCCTCCTACCTGACCACAATGTGCCTCTCTGTTTCTCTTATTGGTGGCACTGGGGATTGAACCCA
>PVIC010001267.1:28335-95289 GCA_004025085.1 Thryonomys swinderianus
TGAGCCACCACGCCCGGCACTGTGGTATGTGGTATTGATTGCTGGTGGGGGTGAGTTTCCACGCCCAGCATTGTATGTGGTTTCCGGGGATTGAACTCAGGACCTTGCACTTGCGAGGCAGGCGCCGGAACCACTGAGCTAACCCGCCGGAACCACTGAGCTAACCCTCCGGCCCACCCACCAGTAATTAGTACCACATACCACAGTGCTGGGCATGGTAGCTCATGCCTCTAATTCTAGCACTCACGAGGCAGAGGCAGGAGGATTGCTGTAAATTCAAGGCTTGCCTGGGCTACACAGTGAGCTCAGTGCCCGACTGAACTACAAAGCGAGACCCTGTCTTAAAAAAAAAAAGAAAATGAAATTATGATCCACCTGCCTCAGCCTCCTAGCATGTTGGGATGACAGGTCCTTAAAACAGCTCCTTGGACCTCTGTGGAGGTGACTGTGACCCCTTGCGGCAGACCACGTGTGGAGCCCCTGAATGCTATTTAGCAGCAAAGTGTGAGCGCAGAGGAAGAGGTGTGCTGAGCAACAGGAGGAATGTTTGAGAAGGCGTGACGAGCTCAGAGCCCAGGAAAGGGCAGCACAAGGTCAGGGGAGATGGGGGGTGAAGGAGGGGGAGAGGATCCCGGGCCCATATGACCATGGACAGCTGGGCTGATGCAGGAAGGGCTCTGGGAATCAGCATGTCTGGATCTGGGAGTGTCCATGTCGCCCACTCAGTGCCTTGTGACAGTGGCCCAGGGCTGCTCTGGGCCCATGCTGACTGCTTCAGGAGGAAGAAGACATCCACATTCAGTGGCCTAAGCAGACCCAGTGTGCCAGTGAACAGTCCCTGCTGTGAGCTCTGGGGCTCGGGACTTGCGGGAGGGCTGTCCTATCACTAACGTCCCCTTTGTTCATAGATAGACTTGGCTGGGAGCCTCTGAGGTGTGCACGGCCTTCAGGAGGCAGGCTCACAGTGCAGAACAGGGTGCAGGCCTGGCGGAGTAACACCTAGCAGGAGGGCGACCTGGCTGCGGGCGTGAGGGGAGGTCAGTGCTGGAGGAGTTGGCTGGGCTGAGCAGGACTGCATCATGGTACCTGGGCTGAGGGGGATCTGCTGACAGGGTCTTCACCCAGGTATCACTCACCCCCCATGGAAGGAGCTCTCATCAGACGCTCTGAAACTACAAGCTGCATGCCACTGCTAGCAGGCCCAGAAGGGGGAGCCAGGAGCATGCATGGCCCTTGCTTGTGGGTGACAAGAACATCCTGGAGTGACTTCCTGTTCTTAAGCCTGGTGTAGACACCACGGAGCCCCCTCAGCCCCACAGCTGTTGAAGGGGGTTCCCTGTGCTGGAAGAACTGGCCCGACAAGGTCGAAGGTGACCAGCTGTATCGGTGCTTTAGAGGCAGAGCGTGCACCGGCGGCATCCACAGGGTGACCACACTGGAGGACACACCTTCCTGCCCACCTAACCCTGTATGCCTGTTCTGCACCCATGTACCTTAAATGTATGTGACCCATTTTCATATCGTTCTTTCTTCTTTCCTCCTTTCCCTTGTTCCCTCACCCAACTCTCCCCACTCTGACCTGTCCTTCTTGAGGCGTGAAGGACCTCGGGAGGGGACACCAGCAGGCCTGCAGAAGGCCAGCTCCTCCTCCTGTTCCTCCTGGGGCTCCTGCCTGTGGAAGTCTGGCCTGCCTCCTGTGGCTCGTGATGTCCTGGGCTGGATCCCCAGCACTTTCAGAGCCAGGACACGCATGTGTGTCCCTTTCCTCTCTCACAAATCAAACAGGACACCTGCGGCCTCTCTCTCCTGGCCCTGGATGGCAGCACCAGAGGGTTGACAGCTCAGGTGGCTGTAGGAGTGTCAGCTGTGGAGCTGTCCGGACCCACATTGATAGCTGGGGCCAGGCAGCACATGGAGAAGCTGCACCTGCTGCACACCTGGCCAGATGGAGTGCTACATCCTCAGAGCAGCAGCTAACCTGGGTGGGACCGGGCTCCAGGAGAGCACAAGCAGCCTGGCCCTGTGGGAGCCTGGACAAAGCTGTGCGCTCAGTGTCCACGGCTGTGAGGAGTGGGCTGACGGTAGCAGCATGAGTGCATGAGGTGGCCACAGTGGAGCCGGCCCCACCTGGGACAGCGCTGCGGGGATGGCACCGAGCCACCATGCTGTCTGTGAGGACAGAGGAGGTCCTGAGAAACGGGCCGGGCCCGGCAGTTCTGCTCATTTTATTTCCTTCGTAATCTCAGGAGAAAGATGAGTTAACTCTGGGGATAGGCTGGTGGGGAAAGTGAGGCAGAACGGACACCGGGCATAGCGGTGGGCAGAAGCTGGCTGCAGCTGCCCAGGGGCTCTGCTGGACTCTGGAGAGGGACGAGTACAGACGGATGGCCTCCAGTGCTGCAGGGACGCTCGAAAGGAGCTAGAGCAGGATGTGGTACTTCAGCGCCCTGGGGACCCTGTTGATGACCAGCCTCCCATCGTAGCTCAGGGACGCAAACAGCCACGGGTCCGCTGAGGACCAGTCCACAGCATACACGCTGTCCTCGTGCTCCTCATAGGTGGCGATGACGCTGTCCTGTAGTGGCTCCTTACTCCTGCACCCAAGGGACACAGCTGTGAGCGAGGCACCGGGGTGGCTGTGGCTGCCCTGGGAGGGACCAAGGGCCTACACAACCCACCCAGACTGCAGCACAGAAGGAGACATCCCTGTCCCACAGTACGTGCTACGTGTCGGGACGGCACTGCCGTGCGCCGCATGGCGCTTACTTCTCATCTGCATGGTGCTCCTCCGGGTCACTGACGTCGTCGTCATCTACCAGGTGGCCGAAGGGCTCCGAGGAAATGGACACCATGTTGGACAGGATGACCCTGCTGTCGCTGCTGCCGGTGAGGACTAGCTGGTCATGGGAGTGGTTGTAGCGAACGCTCCACACCCTGCAAAGGGGACAGGAGGCTGCCAACGTGGCCTGAGGGGGCGAGCCTGCTGGTCTCACCACATGGCAGGGCTAGGGTGAGGGCCTCTGCAGCGCGCGCCAGGTCTACTGTGTGAGGCTCCAGTACTCTCTTAGGTGCCAGTAAAGACACAAAGGACTCACTGTCAATTCACAAGGGATCAGCACCTAGTGCTCTGTGGTCACTCAGAAATTCCAGAAAACAAGCTGCTCTTCCAGGAGCAACAACCGGAGTGAGGCCGAACGAAGCCCCATGTACCTGCGTGTGTCACCAGGGGTGCAGGCTCAGGGCGGTGCTGCAGCCACAGGCCTGGACCCTGGTGAGCTCAGCCTCCCGGTCCTCAGGGGCCACACCTAGCAGGGCCAAGCGGCTGTCCTCTGCCTGCTCGAGACTGCACACGAGTACTCAGGGCCACTAGGGAGGGGACCTGATGGTGCCTCCTCATACGCACACACACTATTCCATAGCAAAGGAAGCGTCCCTTACACGCTATTCTATAGCACAACCCTGTTACTCACTTAGCAAAAGTACCCAGCATATGGTAAACACTGAGATAATATTTTGGAGTGTGTAAATGATCCCGGGCGTCCTTCCACATTCTCCCACACATGGACACTCCTCCTCCTTCCTGACAGTGGCACCATCTCTGTGGCGTGGATGTCACCTAATTTACTTAAACCGATCCCCTATTGATGGACATTTGGGTCGCTTCCAGTTTCCAGGCACTGCAAACAATGCTGCGTGAACATCTGTGCGCGTTTATTTTTGCATACTTGAACCGGCACTGTTTCAAGAGAAAACAGAATCTAATGTTTTTCTCCTTTTCCTGCGCTTATAAATCACATTCGGATTTGGAATTAGCGTTTCTTTAGGAAAAATAAAACTGGGTTGATTGAATGATTCACGGCAGTACAAACGAAGCTGGTTTGTGCCTTTGCGAATGGTAAAGTAATTAGCAAAATAAATTACATAATCCCCGCTTCCCCAAAGCGCTCGCAGCCAGCCCATACCAGTGGGAGTGCTCCTCCAGGGTCTTGACGGGCTCGCTGACGTTCCGGGTGTCCCAGAACTTCACCTTGCAGTCATCCCCACAGCTTGCTAAGTAGTACTGCTTGTTGGGGTTGAAGTCGAGGTCTCGAACCAGCTGTCCATGGGCGTTCTCTATGCAGTAGATCTGGCTGGGGTGGGGGAGAAGACAGTGCGGCACCTGATCACATGCCGGGCATGCTCTGGGTCCCCTCTGTGCTCCTCCCCTGCTCGAGCAGGCTGGGCTGCAGGTGTCTGAGGCAGAAGCCTTCGTCACAGTGTCCCTGGCACATGGTGGACACCGGGGTGTGCCACAGAAGGAACACCAGCTGCTGCGATCAGAACATGAGCTGTGTCTTGGGAGTGAGGGACGTAACTGCTGTGGGAAGGACTGAGATGGGCTGTGAAAGGTACAGCAAGCACAAAAGGGGAAGGAAGGAGGCAGAAGAATGCACTGAGTGTCATCAGAGGGGAGAGAGGGGCTGAGCCAGGAAGGCAGTGGTGCCATTGGCACGGGTTTGGGCTGTACGTACCCCTCAGGGACAGTCCTGGAGGGCCTTGGGGGGGAAGGGACTGCATGAAATGACCCCATGGTGGTTCATACCCCATGTACTCATATACACACACACACACACACACACGCATGCATATGCATGAGGGCACACACATGCTCATGCACACACACATGCATACTCATACATATCTAATGTGGCCCAGACCCCCTGCCTAGTTGCCCTTTACAGGGCCTGAAATAAGAATATCCTGCCCAGTGTGGCTCCTTCCAGTGCCAGGTGCCCAGAACAGGGGTAGGGTCACCATGGAGCCGGGACCATGGCCTATACTGGACCTCCCTAAGGTGGAGTCCAAGCATCAGCTGCCATCTTAACTTTCGTGCCATGCCGGCTTCGGGGAGCTAGCAAAGGAGCTCAGATCCAGGACATACAATCATTCATCTTGGGTCCAAAGGTCGCATGGGTCCTGCTGTCCAGCACAGCTGCACTGGACAGAGTTCTTTTCCTCCCGCACTGAACCTCCAACCAGAAGACATTTTAAATCTTTTTTTTTTTTTTTAGATACAGTCTCATTTTGTAGTTCAGGCTGACCCTAAATTCACAGCAATCCTCCTGCCTCTACCTCCTGAGTGCTGGGATTACAGATGTGAGCCACCACGCCTGACACTGTGGTATGTGGTGCCGGGTTTGAACTCAGGACCTTCCACTTGCCAGGCAGATGCTAGAACCACTGAGCTAAATCCCTGGCCCAAAATTTTAAATCTTGAATTGGCTTTGCCTCCTCTACCTTTTTAACGCCTTAATATTTCCTTCCCTAAAATAAGAGACTCTAAAACCTGAAGATCTCTCAAATGAAACAAGGAAAAGGTATGAAATTAAAACCACAGCGTACTCCTGGGCACTGGGCAGGCAGTCAGGCCAGAGATAATTACTGCTAGAAGGTCGCCACCTTCCCTGACACAAACCCGCACACCCAAGGTACCCTGGCCAGGTGACAAGCGCAGTCACAGGGGGAGGGCAGAGGGCAAGGCCTCTCCCTCCTGCAGCCCCACACCCCGCGGGAGTCAGCAACTTGTCCCAGGCTGCCTGTTGCGTGAGGTTACTACAGATGCGTCAAGGAAGGCTGCGTGGGCCTGTTTCTGCCATCAGTCAGTCTGGCCTCCACAGTGTGTCGAGGCCAGGAACAGAACCACTGGACAGGGAGACCCAGGCCTGAGTGGTCTGCACCCCAAGGCTGCCTGGGACACAGGAAGCTGGTCCTGCTTTGTTCAGAGCTACAGAGCCCTTGGGAAAGGGGCCTGGTTATTTATTAGCCCCTGGGTTCCAGAGGGGACTCGGGACTCCATTTAAAGGTAAGCCCCCACCCTGGAAACAACACGAGTTATTGCATGACATCCGTCTCTTCGGCTCAGTGATCAATTATGGTGTGCTGAGGGGATAAACTGCATCTTTAAAAAGCTTGTGCGGGTGCCTGTCGCCATAGCAACAGACATCCCACCATCACTCCCGTGCCTATCAAAATCACAACTGGAACAGAAAAATAGCTCTTGTTTGTTCCATTAGAACTGTGGTGGTTGCGGATAATTATTTAAGTGACAAAATATGATTACCCCGCAGGTATGTCTCTTGAAAGCCCATAAATGGTCAAGGACAACTCTACGAGGGAGACTTTGCTGGGGGGGGGGCAACTGCCACCTAGCCCATGTGGTGTTAGTGTATCCTTGCCACTGTGTCACTGTGGACATTGCTCAGCCCTGCTAGACCCGACCCGGGGACAGTGACACACAGCAGTGTGGGGTCCACCTAGGCATGCGGCCTACACGCAGCAGTGCACAGTAGTGACTGGGGTGAAGACGGCTTCCCACAGGGGGAGACCAGATGACACACCACATGAGCCCAGGGTCTCGGCAGAGCCACTCCAGCAAGAAGGGGCGGGAATGGCGTCACTGACCTCATGCTGCGCGTGTCCCAGCCACGGAGTGCAGTGTCGTTGGCTGTGGCCACCTGGGTGCAGTTGTGATGTGGGCTCCAGCGTCCCGCGGTGAACCGCAGCTGTCCCTTCCCCTCCAGGGATGTGGAGCCGGCCAGCTGGGCACAGGGCACAGGCAAGAGGAAAAGGGGAGAAGCTTGAACTCTTCACAAAGATTCAAAAGGGCATTTTACACTTTCAACTTTATGGAAAATACTTATTAGGATAACTAGGAAGTGCTTCATTGTCCTCCCTGAAAAAGAGTGAACTTTACTGGAGGGGGGAAAAAAAACTATTAACAGTGAGAACAGCAAAAAATAGAAAGCATATTAATAGACCTCTATTACAGAGGACTTGCTCACAACCGTGTGATTAGAGACAATCAGCTCAAACTTGAAGAAAACAATATGAAATAACTCAAACATCTGGTTTCCCCAAGACAGACAAAGAGTCCACATGGCCAGTTCTGGGTAACAAAGGGACTGACACATTTTGGTTAATCAAATACCATTTCCAATGCACTTCCTTTTCCGCCCTGTTGCAGAGGGGCTGAGGCCTCCCAGGGCGGTGACCAGAGCTCGCAGGCCCTAGGCAGCACTCCTCCCTCCTGGCCTTTGCTTCTCCACCCACCTGGGATCTTATGCACACACAGGCCCATCACGTTGGCTGCGCTGTTCTTCTGTTCTGGGTCTGAGCACCTTGCGCAGTGACTTCTAATGGCAGAGGGTCCAGAGGGTGGCGTACTGTGCGCCTCTCACCCTCCCCACAGCGTACACTGGCACCCAGCACTTTACTCGGACTCAGAACCAGGCCCTGGGGAGCCCTGAGGGCAGCGCTAGTGTCCAGCCAGTGCCTTGGGCACCAGCAGCAAAGTGGGCTGGGGCATCTGGCTGGAGACCACAGCTCCAAGGGTTGGTGGTAGCACACAATGGAAGGGACAGGGGCTTAGGAAAAATCACGAGGCCACTGTAGCAAACTGGAAGGAGAGATGGGCCAGACTTGGGGGCGTGGGACCACAGACCTGGGATGGGGCAGCCCCTGTGTGGAACAGGCTGGGGATGCATATGGCATTGAGAAGTACAACAGGAGGGGCTGTGGCAGCACAGAGGACAAAGTCCCCGGGACACAGGCAGTGAGTAGCACGACGCCAGGAGCCCAGGAGCCTGGCTAGGTTCTCGGGCAGTGGCTGCTTGCCAGTGCTGTGCCCCACAGGGCAGGACGCAATGGCAGTGCGTGACAACTGCAGGCAACAGAGGGGGCGGCTTAGCTCCTCCCCAGAGTTCAGCTGGGAGGGGACGTGGCAGTGGGAAGCTCCAGCACCCGGGCTACAGCAACGGAGATGGTCAGGGAAGCCAGCGAGGACATAGGAATGGACCCTCGCTGGAGCCGCGATGGCACAGAGGAGGACAAGGGCAACTGGCATCAAGAACTAAAATCTAAAATACACATTTTTAAAGACACAGAGTGGCTGATCTTGGCTTTAACCTCTGCACCAGCCATACAGAGAAATCTCTGTAGTAACTCTCTTTGGGTTAAAAAGAAAGTGTTTACAGGTGCTGTCTCAGTTTGTGTGGAGTCACAGTTACCAGCTTAGTGGTCACCTTTGATGACAGTGGATGTGCTGAAAATGGAAGGTCACTGACAGGAATAAGGAGGAGGCTGGTCGTGTTTTCTAACTGGTCAACACTGGGCTCTAACAACTTCCTGTTAAACACGCGTGTCCCTACAAAGCTCTCCAAGGCCCCGGTGTAACTGCTGCCCAGGGCTCTCTGCTGGCCACCTGCTCTGGCTCTATGAGCATGCCCTGAGGATGTTGAACTGACCAAGCTCAGCTCTTCCTGGAGCACCCAGAGGCCAAGGCTGCAGGGGAAGCAGAGGTCAGCGGCCAGGATGGCCCTGAGGAACCATCAGGCCCAGTGGCAGGGCAGCCCCTCCCCGAGCAGCTCCATGATGCTCACTTCTGTCTCACTGCAGAGGCCCACAGGGAAGGAGTAAGAGCTAGCGAGGAACTGGGGAGACTGAGCCCCCATCCCGCCATCCAAGAGCAGCCCTGTGTCCCAGAGCTTGGCAGGGGCCCGGAAGAAGACAATCCCTGATCACAGAGCCCGAGACTCTGTAAGACTTCACAGGGGACAAACTGTGATGGCCCAGGGTCTGGAGACCCGGGGGACAAACACAGTCTGCACAAAACAGGCGAGTTTGTGGTCCCTATGCAGTCATGAGAGGTGCTGCAGGGCAGGCAGGATGCTGGAGGCACAGGCGGCCACTTAGCGATGGCTCTGTGTCTCCTTATTTCACAGGTGGGAAGACCAGACCCGGGGAGGAGCAGCAATGCACCCAGGTCACATAGCAAGCAAGGGGCAGACAGGGTCCTGGCCTTGGGCTTCCCAGGTCATGAGGGAATGCATGTGCCCCAAGCAAAGAGAACTCTCCCAGCAGGTCCAGACTCCGCCATAAAAACCATGGCGGGGGGGGGGGGGGGGTGCGGAGATTTAGCTCAGTGGTTCCAGCACCTGTCTAGCAAGTGCAAGGTCCTGAGTTCAGTCCCTGGTAACCACATACAACAATACTGGGTGTGGTGACTCACACCCACTAGCAATCAATGCCACACACCACAATGTCTGGCATGGGGGCTCATGCCTGTACTCCCAGCCCTCAGGAGGCAGAGGCAGGAGAACTGCTATGAGTTCGAGGCTTGCCTGGGCTACACAGTGAGCTCAAGGCCAGCCTGAACTACAAAGTGAGACCCTGTTTCAAAAAAAAAAAAAAAAACTGAGAGGGGTTTCACACGATTCTGAAGGTCTGCTAGGGGCAGGCAGTATAGTTAGCTGTAAGGTTCATCAATCACAGTGTTGGGTTTCCTGGTGACACGAGTTACAGAGCTCAGCAAGGGCTCCACGGGGAGCCACACACGCGGTATCCGGTTTGCAGCATGAAAGAGAAATATTCAGCACTTCCTGGTCCCGACAGGTGGATGAAAGGTGTCCCACACACACCTGTAGGCAGATGGTGCTGATGCCGAGTGGGGCAGGGGACACGGCTTCCTGTGAGTACAAGGCACACATCAGAAGAGCCCTGGCATGAGGCTTCAGAAGACAAAAGCTGTCCTGGCAGCAGTGGGAGCCGTCAAGAGCCCCAGGAACCCCTGGCAGTCAGTTGGGCCAGGGCAGCGAGGTGGCAGCAGGGCTACAGCTGCAGGTGACAAGTGTCAGGGCTTCGGTTCTGGTGTGTGGGAGGACGAAGCCCTGCAGGTACACCCAGCTCTGAGCTGTGTGGAGGTGGGACATGTTTCCACAGCAGTGTGACCACCCTCCTGAGCCGCTTCTGTCCTCCAGGCCCAGGACTGCTCTAGGCCACGCATGGCCAAGCGCTCTCAGTTACCAGCAACCAGTCTGGGCATGGCATGGACTAGAGGCCGACACCTGGACAGAAGACTTCCAGGAAAGGACTTCCTTGCACAAAGAAGTAGACATAGAACCAGCTTTCTCTTGCCTGGTGCTGCGGGAGTCTGGATGTGATGACTGGAGTGGCCACAAGGTGACTGTGTGGTGGCAGGGGAGAGAGAAGTGAAGCACAGAGGCCCTTGATGATGTTGCAGAGCAAAGGAACTAATCTCCCCAGAATCGCTCTATCTGCGTGGGGGCTTTTGGTGACAGCAGATAGTAAAATGCCCCAGTTGTTTAAGCCCTTTCTTGTGACTTGCAGTCACAGGAATGTATCTTACCTGCCACCCTCCCGGCGCCTGGCTGGAAGTGACCCCAAGCCCTGGCTGGGAATTCCATCACCAGCTCTGAACAGAAACACCTGCACCAACCACCTCTGCTGAGCATCTCAAGTCTCCAGCCTCTTCTGTGACTCACACATGTGACCAGGGGATCTACTAAGCACCATGAGGGTCCCAAGGATTAAATCAGATGATGCCTATCGGATGGCTGGATGACACCGGGTACACAGGAGAGAGCCACGAGGGCCTGGCATGAAGCAGACTGACGCTGTCCTCAGAAATACCCAGTGTGGGATGTTCTCTGTGATCAGACGCAGGCAGAGGAAGTAGAAGTTACCAGAGAGTTCTCAAGGCCTGCTGCTACCTTCAGGACACCAGAGAAAAGAATCAGGGAGGACAGGCTCACGTGGCAGGACATCGGCTGCCATGGCTCCTATTAAGACAGCAAAGCTGTCCTCATTCTGGAGAAAGGGCAGAGAGGGGTCCTGCTCAGGTGACAGGGCCAGGTCAGGTGGTGGCACTGCACATTCACTCCACAGGACACAGGCTACCTACTGGGATCACTGTGCATCACCAAGGGCACCAGACCCCAGGGAGAGACACAGAGCTGTACTGAAGCAGACAGCTCCTCCTGGCACCAGTTATTGGGCAGCCCTGAAATGTCATCAGAAGTCTATGCAGCAGGTTCTAGTCTGCCCAGTGTACAACACTGGCTGGGGGTGGGAGGACCCAAAAGACAGAACTAAGAGAGACAGGACATGGAGGGCCAGGACAACCAACATGGCACAACTGGCAAAGGCACTGGCCAGAGCAAGCCCTGATTTTTATTGGTGATCGAATGGAATAAATGCAAGCTATGTGCAAGGGCAGAACTATCTGCAAGGACACATAGTCACTCAGCTTTTCAGGAAATTACTGTAAGCAAGCCTCCTAAAGGAATTAGGAACAGAACAGATACAAGATATGATTGTAATTAGAACACTGTCCTTCTAAGAAGGTCTTCATTGTGGGAACTTGAGTTCCCATGGAATTTGAGTGCAAGTTCCTCTGACCTCACATGTAGGCTTTGGACAGACTCACTTCAATAAACAAGCCAGTTAGGAGGTTAACTCTTCACAGCCTGCACTGTGCATAGCTGGCTTTGGGCATAGTCAGTACTGTGGCCCCTGTACTCCTGGTACCTCAATTCTGTTCCCCTGTATGGCCTCCGCCCTGGGATCTTCTTGCCAACTGTCATCAATAATCCAGTTTTGATTATCTTGTTTTATAGCCATGACACACATGCATACATCCGCCTATCCACATGCACATCCATGTATCCATCCATGAAAACATGCATCTGTCTACACTGCCATTGGTCTATCCACCTCTCACCCATCTGCTCATCATCCATATATCTGTCTACATGTCATCTATCTACATACCCATGGTCTATTCACACATCTGTCCATGTACCCATGCACCCACCCATCCATGCACCTAGGCACTCATCCCACCCCTCACCCACTGTCCATGCACCTATGCATTATCCACACTTCCATGCACCCCTCCATCTATCCACATCTACATTCACACCCGTGCATCCTTCACATATCCATCCACGTACCCATGCATCTATTGACACGTCAATGCATGCATCCACCCATGCACTCACGCATCCACCCATATTCTCATGTACCCATACATGCCCATCCATACACTCATGTACTCCCCTGCACCCATACACTCATACATTCATTCACACACCCATGCACCCATCCAGGCATCCATGGATCCATGCGGCCATGCATCTGCCCATGTGCTCAGGGACCCATGCATCTATCCACATGCCCACTATTATGGTTTATATCTGAATGTCCCCTCTGAGTTGGGCTGCAGGACAGTGAGTGGACTGTGGGATGCTGTGCTGGCTTGGTGTTGAGAGCTGGGCCCAGGGAGAAGACAGGCTCACTGTGGGCACGCCCTGGCAGGGGAGTTTCCCTCCCTGGCTCCTTTCTTGACTCTGCTCCCCACACATCACGGGGCGAGCCATTATCCTCTGCTCAGGTCCTCCCACAACGCCATCCTGCCAACTGGACGAAGAGCCTCCACAAGCTGTGAGCCAAAGTAGCTCTGAAGAACCCTCTTTCCCATCCTCACGCCTTCCTGTCTCCTCTGCCAGGAAGTGTGCAGCCATAAGATCCACATCTTGGCTTCAGGGGCTTCAAACACAGGTGAGAAATGACAGTGTACTGAGGGTGCCTCGCTGACCATCTGTGGTCTCAGCGTGGCCTTGGCACCCAGTACCCCCAGGGCAGGGCTGGCCTTGCACAACCCCACTCCACAGGGAAGGGAGGGCAGCAGGGACCACTTGCAGGCCAGGTCTTTCCTCTACTGAGACCAGAGTTTCCACATCCAGGGCCTTTAACACTAGTAAAGTGGGAGAGAGGCCAAGAGGAGGGACAGTGACCTTCAGGGATCCTGCTACCCTGTTCCTGCCACTACGAACAAAAAACCTTGGGTGACACATGTAATGTGCGAGACATGTCTGAGGAGGAAGAAGAGCCAGACAGAAAGGGGGGTGGGGTGTGAGGAGCCAGGGGGCTGAACCCAGGTTTTCCTTCTGCATCCTTCACCCCATGCTCAAGCTGCAGAAGCAACAACCTTGAAAACAAACATCGCAGACCCAGAAAAGCCCCAAGGCAGGAGAGCTGCTTTATCAGAACACAGCAGCCAGCAAGAGACACCTAATGATCACAGCTCTACTCCTGGTGAACACAGAGGAAACCTGTCCCATCCACTGGGGATGGTGAGTGCCACATGGGAGCCTGGACGTCCATGCTCAGCTAGCCAGGGGGACCCAGCACCCTGCTGGTGGTGTCCCTGAGCCTCCAGCGACCTCTGTCCCACTCCCACAGATTACAGAACATCGTGCAGCACAGAAGAACTCTCAGGAAAAGCACGGGAGGACAGTGATGGAGGAAACGGGAAGCCCTGCACAGTGAGACGCCTTCCAGCTACAGATCAGACCAAGGGGGACAGACAGCTGAGGTCTGGAGCCAGAGGCGTGTGGCTCTGTGGGAAAGCTGGTCCAAGGTTCCCAGATGGTAGCAATGCATACATGGGCCTCGCTGGGGGAAGCAGGGACTCAGGATGGGGCTCTCCACATACTGAAGTCTGCTTTGAAGAACTGAAAAACCACTCTTGTGTAAAGATCCCACTAAAAAGTAAAAAGACAAGTAACAGAAAGACAGAACCCAGACGTGACTGCATCAGGGACAGTAGCTTCCGGGAAGGAAGGTCTCCTGCTTCAAACTCTGGTCAGAAAATGTCAAACAATGTGGTGTTCCTCAAATACATCTGTCCTTTCAAAGACATGCTGTTGTGTAAGAATGTCATCAGATGGTGTCCCCAGATCCACCTTTGAGGGATGCCTGTGTCCTGCTGGACAGATGTCCTCTGGGACCTTGGCCACCGAGAGCTGTGGACCATGGGGGAAACAGGGAGGCCGTCCCCTCTGCCATGCTCGTGCCCAGACCCACAGACCTGCCCACTCCCTGCCTCCTGGGGGCTTTGCTAATGATTATAAATGGCAAACAGTCTCCGATTTAATTGCAAAAGGTAATGATGCAGGGAGCATAAGATTAGATTCACCACGGAAGGCAATATCCTCAAACAATAAAAAAAATGAGAAGCCAGAGTGAGGAGGCCGAAATCGATGGGAAGGTTCTGTATTAAATACCACAGCAGAGGGGGCACAGAGGGATATTGACAGAACTGCTGACGGCGGATAAAAAAGGAGGAGAGAAAACCGAATTGATCTCTGTAGAAGATAAGTTACAGATTAATCACCCTCCCATGAAATGCTTCAGAGATGACCTGGGTGTGCAGACATGCTCAGCGCCTGCTTATGGTGCCACCCTGGGTCTTTCTCAGGCACCCCAGCTCAGGCAGCTTGACTCCGAGTGGCACCCAAGGCCTCGCATGGGACAAATGCAGGGGTCAGTGCTGGAGACAGCATTTCTCCTCTGACCGTGGCTTCCAGCAGCAGGAGCACAGGTGGAGGAGGATGGGGCTCCCCTTCCGCTGCACTCAGACCTCCTGCCAGTCTCTGGAAGGCAGGAGATCATCGTGCATCCCCAGGCCTGGACCTGCAGGTGTCCCTGGGAGGGTCTCACACTGAGTCTGTGTCAAGCTTCCTATCTTACCTTGAAAACTTGTGTAGAATTTGGATTCTACTTCTTGCTACAGAAATCTGATTTTTAAATAAAAACAAATTTTCTTTAAGCACTATCAGTTCTCTCATAGAACAGGCCAGCTCAGTTTTGCATGGAAGGCTGTGACTGTTTGGGTTTTAAACTTTAACAAGTCACTTAATATTTTAAAAAGTCCAACTTCTATGCCACATATTAATAATGACCAGCAGTTATTCATGTCATCTCTTTAACCCAGAGGGTTGAGGAAAGGATTTATTAATATTGTAAAGCGCCACGAGGGAAAAGAGCTAAGTAAGCATCACACTAGCAAAATAAATAGAAAGCAAGGCCACCACTAAAGAGCCAACCAACAGACACAGATCTCAGCTCGGGACCAGCAGAGGCGATAGGGCCAAGAAGACAGAAGTGAAGACAGTTCATTGCAGCTTCTCAATATGCCTCTTTCTGGAAGTTGTTACTTTGGCATAAACAAATGCAGGGCAATTAGGAGTGCATGTTTTTAAAAATACATTTTAAAAGAGAAAACCATCCTACTGGCAGGGCAACTTTCTGCCTTAGGGACCTGTCTCAAAATATAAAATGTGTGGGGATAGAGCTCAGGAAGGAGGAACAACTTAGTGAGTCCCTGCCTCAAAACAAAAAGTAACAGAAAGAACTGGAGATGGAGCTCAGTGCAGAAGCCCTGAATCCAATCCCCCGTGTGGGAAAAAATAGTCATTAAAATGACAGTGGAGTGGGCCAGGGATTGAGCACAATGGTTCTGGCACCTACTTAGCAAGCATGAGGTCAATCTTAGGCACCACAAAAAATAAATAAAACAAAGCCAGGTGTGGTGCTGCACAGATATAATCCTGGCACTGAGGAGGCCAAGGTAGAAGAATCACAGCAAGTTTGAGGCAGCCTGGACTACACAGTGATTCCCTGCTTCAAAAAACAAAGCAACAAAGAAAATTTTAAAGGCTCAAAAATAGATCCCATGATTTACTCCACGGAAGACAAAATATTCAAAATGATGAATATGTTATTTTTATGACTCAGGAAAATACATTAACAAGCTGGCTAATGTTGTAAAGTCAATATGTTATACGTGTTCCTACTTGAAAATGTGATACTGGCAAAATACTCACTAACCATTTACCAGTCGGATTACTTTAAATACAGGATGACCAGAATTTGCATATGTTTTTCATTAATTTTTATAAGATAATATAACAGGAAATATAAAGAACACAATTTTATCAAATATATTCAGTGTAAGATATGACTGGTTGAAATGACACCTGCCTGAGTGACGCTCGGGAAGTCATTGTGCAAATGACACTCAGGGCACTCTGTTAAGAGGTCAAAGCACTTATCATGAGGCCACATACAGTGGTACATGCCAGTAATTCCAGCACAGTGGGAGGCTGAGGCAAGAGGAATATAAATTTAAGCTCAACCCTGGGCAACTAAACAACTTAGTGATTTCCTGCCTCAAAATAAAAATAACAGGAAGAACTGGGGATGGAGCTCAATGCAAAAACCGAGTCCAATCCCCAGTGCTGGAAAAAAAGTTAAAATGACAGTGGAGTGGGCCAGGGATTGAGCTCAGTGGTTCTGGCACCTGCCTCACAAGCAGAAGATCATGAGTTTGATTCTCAGTACTAAAAAATAAAAATAAAAATAAAATAGAGAGTAGACCTGTGAATGTACTGAGCCCCCTGGATGAGGCAGGGACGGATGGTGCAGTGTCAGTAAGGCTGTGGAGTATTACAGGACTCTGCTTTCACGAGGGACCTTACACATTTGCAAATCAAGGGCTGTATTCTGCATTTCAGCCCAAGGTCCAATTCCAAAAGCAAACCCCCTGTGCCCTGCTTACCACGGCCTGGCTGGAGCTTTCCTGGAGGTCCCAGAGTAGGATGCGGTTATCGGCCAGAGAAATTATTTTCTTCCCATCTCCCATCGGCTCCCATGTGACGCTGCGGAGAACGGAAATGCCAGGTATTAATAGGGACGCAGCCGAGTCACCACAGGTCCTCATGGAGCAGCTCTGAGAATGGATGACAGTCGGTGCAGACAAGCTGAAGCCCCCAAATTCGCATCTGAAGCCCCAGAAGACTGGCATCTGGGAGGCGCAGCACCTTAGCAGGCAGAGAGCTAAGCGAGAGGGCTCACGAAAACCACATGAGGCCCAGCTACCTTCCCTGTGAGCAGGGGTACGTTTACCTCTGCTGGAGCCAACTACAGCCAGGCTGCCGCCCAGTCCATCCCAGCCATTCAGTCACAGTGAACGGTTGGACAAGTGAAGTCTGGAAAAGCGAAGACAGCATGCATCTGTCAATGTGGGAAATCCCATCAAAACTTCCACAAAACCGGTTCTACAGGTACCGAAGTGGACATAATTCCAAAGAATTTTAAAAACCCAACATTAAAATGATCTCTGGGATCAAAGATGATACAAAGAAGCATCCAAATGAATATAAAATGATCCATGAACCCACAGAAGATGGAAGTAAGTAGCTGAATGAATTAAGGAAGATGGTGCAAGGTATGAAAGAACACTGCAGAAAAGAGACAGCGGATCTGAAAGAGAACATAAACAGACACCCAAGAAATGAAAACCTCAAATAATCTAATAGAAACCTCAATTGAAAGTTTCAGCAGGGGGCTGGAGATTTAGCTCCAGTGCCTGCCTCACAAGCGCAAGGTCCTGAGTTTGATCCTGGTAATCACATACAATGCTGGGCATGGTGACTCACGCCCACCAGCCATTAATACCACATACCACAGTGCCGGGCGTGGTGGCTCAGGCCTGTAATCCCAGCACTCGGGAGGCAGAGGCAGGAGGATTGCTGAGTTGGAGGCTTGCCTGGGCTACATAGTGAGCTCAGGGCCAGCCTGAACTACAAAGCGAGACCCTGTCTCAAAGAAAAAAAAAAAGAAAGAAAGTTTCAGCAGGGGGCTAGATGAATCAAAAGAAATATCAACGCTTGAAGACAAGGTAAATGTACTAAAACACTCAGTAGTAATAAAGAAAAAACAAGAAGAATGAATGATAAGAGTATTCATGAGTTCTTGGACAACTCTAAAAGAACAAATTTAAAACTCAAGAGGCCTCAAAGAGGGTGAAGAAGTATAGGCTAGAGAGTATTCACTAAAATTATAGCAAAGAATTTTCCAAACCTGGGGGATGAGTTGGATATCCAGGTACTAGATGTATTTAAACCCCAACTAAACATGACCAACTCTCCACAACACCAAGTCAAAATGCCAAAAACTCAGAACACAGAATATCAAAAGCTATTACAGAGAAATACTGAGTCACATATCTGTTGGGGCAAATCCATCAGAATAACAGCAAATTTCTCAACAGAAACTCTATAAACCTCAAAAATCCTTAGAATGATGCACTTCAAATCCAATGTTATTCTTAAAACAGAAAGAGAAGACAACCCAAGATAAGAAATTCACTGACCCCAGATTGTAGAAAGTACTCCAGGGAATACAAAGCATAAAGGAGAAGACAATCATAACCACAAAACCAAGGGAAAGAATAAATCTCACTCAGAGAGCAGATAAACACATGGAAATCATGACTGAATTAAATACTAAAATTACAGCAAGATGACAGTAATTAGTATATGTATTTCAATAATAATGTAAATGGTCTTAGTTTCCAACTAAAAGGCACAGTCTCACAGATTAGATTTTAAACACACACACAAATATATACATGCACACATGCATGATAAAACCCAACTATATTTTACCTTTAAGAAACACACCTCAGTAAAAACACAAATGGATGACTGAAAGTGAAAAATGGAAAATAATTCACCAAGCAGCTGGAGCTCCAAAGCAACTAGGAATAGTTATAATTATATTTGAAAAAATAGACTTCAAACTAAAATTAGAAGAGACAAATAAGGGCACTATAGATTGCTAAGAGGAATAATTTACTGAGAAGGGATGTCAGTGGTAAATACAGTAACACCCTGATTCATGAACACTTCTGTTTGTGAACAATTTGGTTTGCAAATAGAAGCATTCAGCAAAATTTTGCTTCTACTTGTGAACTCCACATTGGGTGACAAACACAATCATGACCATGTTCCCCAGAAGAGTCGAGCAAATTAAGTCCATGAACCAAGGTACCACTGTATACACCTAACATAGGTGCACTAGACTTCATGTAACAACACTACTTGACACAAAGGGGTAGAAAGTCAAACTGAGTGACATCAATACCTGTCCTCCATATGCCTGCTTGGTTCCATGTTCCAGGGAACCTGGGAAGCTTGACAAGAAGACACGTTCCAGTGTCCTCAGGGTGGCCCATGGCAAGGGCGGTGCTTCACCCCTGGTACAGTGCAGCTTTCAACAACAGACTGTTGCACCTCGAATGCCAGTAGTTACTTTATGGAAAACCTCACAAGCTTCTTTAAAAGCAGCAGTAACATGAAAATGAGCACCTCAGGGTTACCTGAGCACCCCTGAAATCTAGGAATTTAGAACACAAAGGAACTTTTGCTGCAGGCATTGATCAGGGCACATCTGCTTGAGCCACAGATTCTAAGAGCAGAGAAGGAAAGTGAAAAACTAGACATTAGTATTAGTTATGGGACTAGCAGTTTGCTACCTCCCCTGAACAATACTAGATTAAGGAGAAGGTTACCAACCATCCTGGGACAGATAGGAATGCTTATGGATTTTTCCCTCTGAGATTAGTCTAAATGGAGTGTAAAGACCTGGGCAGAAGAGACTATGGATGTTCTCAGAACAATTACAAAGGCCATCAGTGGTGACCATAAGCGTCACTATTTTCAGCAAGGGACATGTGCTGGCCTTTTGCTGCTGCCTACACCCACGGGTCCCAGGAAGATGAGGCCACAAGAGGACGTGGAGTCCAGCTCTGTGAGCCCCCAAGGACAGGTGCCTTCTGACCTCAACATCATTGGCCAATCTGGGCCAGTTTATTAGTCAAAATCTGTAAGAAAAAGCACAACCTCCTCCTCACACAGACGCACAGCAGGCAGATTGAGCAACGTGGCTATCACACAAGAGACACCACAAAATTCCCTAAGCAAGGACAGAACGCCTGAGCTCACCTTCTTCAGAAACCCCGGCTTCTGCAGTACGCCTGCAGGAGCCTGCACACCCTATGCCTCACACGCTCTTTCTGACATGGCTGGTGAGGGGGTGACTCCCCTCCTGCCCCGCCTGGATGGCATCCTCGTTGTCACCAGTGGCCCTCCCCTGTCCCCGCCCCCACAGTGCAGGTCCTCCGGGAGCGCTTTGCCATCTGTTAATACCGACACACACATTCGCATAACACACATCAGTACAGGAGCAGATGAGCGCCCTGTTCTCCTGGAGGTGACATAAAGAGGGGCCCATCTGTCAACCCCTCTGCAGGTTGTGAGGCCAGTCAGTTGTACGATATTCCAAGGAGGCTGGCTGCAGGGTAAAGCCACTGCCAAGGGATCTCTTCCATCGTACATATCATTCTTTATCCGTGGGCAACATACCTGAAAGCAGCTGTTGTTATTTTATAGGTAGCAACCCCTGCACCCATGCTGTTTGCTATGTACCTTGCAATAGCTGCAGTATGCAAAGTGCAATAAAAAGAGAGATTCTATTTTATCACGGATCATCACCATGGAACCGCTGCCATACATGCAAGAAAGTAACCTAGGATTTCTGCCATTCTTCCTACTCCAAACTAAGAAGGTTATTTTTGTTCGTAAAAATCAGCCACATTTCTGCTTTATTACACCCTACCAGTGTAACTGAGAGGACATAAAACAATGCCAACAAGTCAAGAACAAAGTGGCAGGCACTTAATATAAATATGCTCCACCCCTCCACAATCCTGGAGAGAAAAGCACAAGAAAACAGCTGTTTCTGGAGGACTGGAGATTTAGCTCAGTGGTTCGACGCCTGCCCAGCAAGTGCAAGTACTTGGTTCCATCCCCAGTAACCACATACAGCAATACCGGGTGTGGCAACTCATGCCCACCAGCAATCAGTACCACATAACACAATGCTGGATATGGTGGCTCATGTCTGTCATCCCAGCACTCAAGAGGCAGAGACAGGATTGCTGAGTTTGAGGTTTGCCTGGGCTACATAGTGAGCTCAGGGATAGCCTGAACTACAAAGCGAAACCCTGTCTCAAAAAAAAAAAAGAAAAGAAAAGAAAACAGCCATTTCTGTGAATAAACCCAAATAACTCAAAACGGCTGACCTGAGGCCACTGTAGGAGCTACAGTGGTTCTTCTTTGGAAGAATCTATACTCATGAAACAAAATATACCTCTTTTTCAAGTTTATGGCTCCAAAATGAGGGTGTCCTCCTTAAGACTTCAGCACCTGGGGAGAGGACAGCTCTGGGGCACAAATTCTCAAGGAACTTCACTCAACACAGTTAAATTCACATCATTTGTATAAGCTTCCTGCTTCCCAAGGACACTCAGGGTGGGAAGTAGGGGCACCAAGACATCCAAAAAGAGCACAGTACCTGCCCCTAAACAGTGGTTGCCACCACCCTACTTACTGCATACCCAAAACTTGTGATTTATTTGTAAGCACACTTGATTAAACTTTTCAAGTTTATTATTGGACCAGCCAAAGAAAAATCTTAAGAAACATATGTAAATGACAATGAGTAAGGCATCATTTGGCACCTCATTCTGAAAAAACCCTTTAGAAAAAGAATGCAATTATTTCTCCAGCCTGCAAATCTCTGGACAGACAGACAGTCAGACTTGGCAATGCCATTACCTTCTTCCTGCTGAAAAATTCACAATAAGCACACAGACAGCTTTGCATACGTGCTATGAGGACTGGAAGAGGAATCTGAGAGTAGCACCATGAAGTCCACCTGCCCAGTTTGATCAGTCTGCAGACACACGAGTCTGTGCTGTGACATGTGGAATGCTGTTGGTGACAGGTTCTCCTTGATGCAGTGCCTGGAAATGCTTCTGACTGACAAGCCCATCACCGGTGACAGCAGGTAACTCGGCTATTAAAAGTCTGTGTTTATTCTGACACCTCACAAAAAGAAACTTCCAATTCCATCAATGAGATACCTCCATTTTTCAGCCCGACAGGAAGCTGGGTGCAGGGCAGGTGTTTTTGCCAGACATGCTCCTCCTCAGTGGGGTCTATGATCAGAGCTAACAGCCAGGTAATACACACAGCCCATGTGTAGGTTGGCATGGAGACAAGCCCCAGCACTGAGGCCTTTGAGCATGCAGAGGCCCACAGGCAACCTTACTGCTCAGCACTGGCCTTGGTGGCAAGCCCAGGGTCTCAGCGTGGGCTCCTTGGCGATAGACAGAACAGGGCTCCATGTTGGGCCTCAGGCCTAGACCTTCTGCCCAGGGGAAGCTGGAGAAGCACGGCCAGGCCATGAAGGACATTTTGCACCTGTGCAAGCCCTAGCACACTAACACTCAGAGGCCTCAGTGCTATGGTGACATGGCCTGTCTTGCCAGTGTCGTCTTACAACTGTGGTGGGGGTGGCACACCCACGTGATGGCGACCTACCTTCCAAGGACATTTTCTCAAAGCACAGAAACACCTGAAATAGTACATTTTATCTAACTTCTGAAGTGTTTTGGTTTTTCCTTCTTTTTCTTCTGCCTCTCTCCTCCACCAGCCCCTTGTTTTGAAGAGCAGAAGAAAAGTCAGATACAGCTTAAATTTTGGGGATTAGCATACATTCAGGTTGAAATTTTTAAAATTATTTGAACCTCAAGTTGAAATAATCACAATAAAACTTCAGTCTCTGCAAAGGAAAAGAGAGGATTTGCTTTATACAGGAGACCCTGGAAGTGCTTTCTGTCCGGGCAGCTTAGAAGGAGGCAAGAGAAGGTACAGTCCATGAGGCCCTGGGAGGAGTGGCAGCACCAGACCAGACTCTGGACTGAGGGACCCCAAGCTTGGACCTCTGACCTCCCAGACTGACAGGAAAGAATTCTGTGTCTAAGAGCTGCCTGGACTATGGTATTTTCTTACATCCACCTGGATGGACAGCTTCTAAACTTCTCCCCTGAGACCACGGTGAGCCTCTTACCTAAGGTTCTCTGAAAAGCACTCTTTGTGTTTGTAAGAGAAATGGCTGAAGTACACTTTAGAACCACATTATTTAATAGTAACTTCAACTACAATCTTAAGGAGAACATGAATTTCTCTTTGAATTAATTATCTAGAGCTTTTGTACTGTGCGTTCAGAGTGTTGTTCTTTGAATCTTCCTGGGATAAGTTGCCTATACACTGAGATTTATCAAGTACTTGCTCATCATTGTCCCCTTTCTGATATTTAATTTTGGTAACACTTATGTGGGGCCTGGGAAATGTTAACATTCAATCTCATTTTAAGATGGAGACTACACAAACTTCAGAGAAGGCATTTTTATACTGTCTTACAATCCCATGATTGTTCCTTTCTTGTAAAAATTAAGGGATGTCAGGCAAATCCCCAAGCTTCTTTTGGAAAGCTAATGGACAACGTTGCCACCATGCAGGCCACCAGAGAAACGATCCCTGGTTGCAAGCGTGAAAATCTAAAAACCCATGGGCTAGAAATGACCAGTGGTAGAGTGCTTGCTTGGTATGTGCAGCGCTGTGTGTGTCCAGCATAAAGGAAAATAAAAGAAACCTGAGTACACATGATACCTAGGGGCATCCAGGTCACATAAAACTAGCATATGTTGTTCGAAGCCAAATGAGTCCTTCACAATGACACTGATGACACTGTCATGGTCCCCACAACCCTTCATTTTAATTGCAGTGTAGTTATAATGAAAGGTCCATGACAGCATCAAACATAGTTCTGTACCCTCAGAGACAATGCCAGGGGTAGCTATCTGTACACTTCGTAATATTTAACCTAAGTCGATTTCTTCTCTTCTGTCATATTGAACAGAAAAAGAAAAAAATGATGAGAGATGAGGCAAAATCCTTTGTTGTTGTTTTTCTGGACAAAATAGCTCCTGCGTGGTGGCTATGTATGTGGCTCTCTTTTCCTTCCTCTCTGGTGTCAACACCGCCATCCGTGCCCTTTTCTTCATCCTAATAACCATCTGATCACGTGTGCCAGGCTCCCGGTGGGTCCTGCCCGCACCACCTGCCTGGCATTTCACAATGATAATTACTCCATCTGGGCAAGAGAGGCCCCTCCCGTCAGGCCCGTGAGAACAGATGTAGACCGGCCACTGCGCAGCACACAGCCCATGGGACACACCAGAAACACTTGACTCCATCCACCATGGATGCCTCCGTACCCTGGATCTGGGTGGTGGGAGCCGGTGGATGCTACAGCCTCCATCTTCAGTTTTCCTCTCATCCCTCAAACGCCCTGATTGCTGATTTCAGTAATTCATCCTCCAGGGGCTTCCATCATCTGAGGCACAGCACGAGGAGTGCGACTGCTCTCGATACCCACTTGGGGAGGCGCACAAACCCGGCAGACATTCCCATTGTCTGACTCTCCTGCTGGCAGCGGGAGCTCTCGCTTGCTGCCAAGCTGCAGGGCCCCGAGCAGCTGGGTGCCCTTGATCAGCAGAAGGGGATGGAGAACCACAAAATCACCCTGTGGGCTAATCAGCCGTCAAACCCACAGCAAGGCGGGTGCTTTGTGGTGCAGACGCTTGGGGAATAATTACCTCCTTCCCCTCTCACCTGCAGAGCTCTGGGAAGCCTCCCTTTATCAAGGACCCCAGAGCCACTGTTGTAAACATCGGCTGGGCAGATGTGAAGTGCCGGGAAGCAGTGGGGACCTGGATGGGGCTGCAGGGGGCGGCTTGGTGTGAGTAGGTGCGTTCCACACCAGTTTCAACACCGGCTCAAGGAGAAACCTTATTCTCTGCAGACAAATAACCAGAGACAGCAAAAGAAGACTCATCTATTCCCAGAAGGTGAAGAAAGGCAACTGACTGTAAGTCTGACCTCAATTCTCCAACAGCGACAATCTAGAATTCTCCTAATCCTCCCATGCACCACTCTGTGCCATGTGGCATTAAGGAAACTGGCCACAGCATCCCAGCATAGAAGTGTAGCTGGAGCCAGTTCATGATCCGCCCTGGGAGCTGCCTGTGCTCACTGACCTCGTCATCAGATGGATGCCAGTTCTCGGGCAGGACCCTCAGTGCCCATGTCTCAGGAACCCCCTTTTCCTGTGCCAAGCAGCTGCCTTGGCAGGAGATGCCAGGGGAGTGTGGAAGGAGGGTCTGCCACTTATCTCTGAGTGCCAAGGGGAGTCAAAGGTATCAATTACTTTAGAGCTAGAAGGCCAGTGAGGTAAGACCATCCTGCATACAGGAGGAAGGGCCCTGAGGGAGACTGTGCCTGGACAGTGGACATGGGTTGGAGGGCAGAAGGCAGCACCGCACCCTGGATGCATCACCACTTCCAAAGCAGCAACAAACAGAAGAGCCAGGTTAGACACGGGGGAGAGATGCTAGAAAACAAGGATGCTCACTGCCATCCAAAAGAGCAACTCCCACTGGTTATAGTCACCTTTCCCCAGCCCCGAAGGTGGGATAGGCCATTCTGCTCTACTCCGGTGAAGTGAAGCTATGTTCCCAGCCTCCCACCACTGCAGGTCACCAGTGAGGATGGGGACACCTACTGCTCCTTGCCTGGGAAGCCACTGGGTGTCCCTGGAGTTAGGGGCCGGACACCCCCCCAACAAACCCCGACCCTCAAGGACAGGTGTGTCAGTCCAGCGCTGCTCCCTGCCTCCCTGGACTGCAGGATAGCGGTGACACATGCAAACACCTGCCATAAGTGAGGCTCAGGATTTGTGGGGCTGCTGCTTTCACCGGTTTCCTTTAAAAATAAAGGCCCCTTCAGTGCTGAGGGTTGTCCTTGGTGCTGAAGATGCAGCCCTGAGTCTGGCCAAGCCCGTACTTGGGGCCCACAGGGGACATGGGGGGAAAGGACACCACAAGGAAAGATATAATCGGGTAAATGAGGGCAGGCTGTGGGGTAGGTGGAGCCCACATGATGGGCTTGGGCACTCTCTGTCCCCTGCCTGGCCAGCTGGGCTCTGGAGCCCACATGATGCGGTTCACACCAAGTGCCCTGAGTCACAGGATTCTCCAAAAGAGAAGCTGAGAAAGCTGAGAGGGGCTGGCCCTGCTGTGCACTCTGTGAGACCCACAGGCTGAGACAGACACACAGGAGGCCCCACAGCCACCAAGCCCTGCAGGAGTCCTGACACCAGTCCCTGGGGCATCGGGGCACATTTCTAGCCTGCAGGGTATGCACTGAGACAGCAGAGGATGCTGACACCTGGGGAGTCCTGAAACATTCTTGGGCACATCCTGCAGTGGTCAGCATTCAGGAAATTCCAAGAGACCCCCCACTGGGGTTTCTGCAGTACTGGTTTATAAGCCACATGAGAAACACACATGCCAAACCCACCACCAATTGCACTGCATTCCACGCTTCACTCTTGCACTTTCACCAACTAAAATCTTTAAGTCAAACTCTGTTTCTAACATTAAAATCCTGACATCATTGAAGAGCTTTAATAGACTAGGCAGGACTGCAGGCCTGTGAGGACACAGGGGAGGTCCTTGGCCCCAGTGGACAGCACACATGAGATGCCGACACCAGCAAGGACACCCTGAATGGCTCCGCTGGCATGGGGGTGTGTTCAAACTGCACAGTGTGGCATCTCGCCCTGGCACCAGTCCCTACGATGCACACCCATTATGTCCTGTCTTTAGGTGACACAGAGTACTTGCACAGGGTGGAAGTGGGGGTCCGACAATTCCTTGTCCCCAGGCAGCGCTGACTCTTCACACTCACCTCTCTCTGCCTCCACCCATGGCTCATGTCTCTGCCCTCAAGCCCACCCAGGGGAACCACTGCCCCATCCAAGACTCACAGCCTGGATCCTGGCTGCTCGCTGTGCTTCAAGGTCAACCGTGCTTGCAAATGTACACTTGCAATCATGGACACACCCTGCTTGCTGGGGATATGGGCACTGTGTAAAATGTGGGGCTCTCATAGGAGCTGGGTGGCAGCTGAGCAGCAGGGTCAACCTTTAGGACGTTACCTACCTCATTGAGAGGCTGCGACACCAACACTCATAGCGGCTGTCAGACACAAGAGTCTGGCAGGTACAGGCACAGCCACTACCAAGATGAAGCCCAGTGGATGCCCACAGCCTGCCAGCCTCAGACCCCACCTCCCCCCATGTGCCACTGCTCAGTAACCACTGTGAGGCCAGCCCACCAGGGACAGGGCCTGAGGGCCAGCTCTGCCCTCAAGCAAGAAGCCCACTTGTCTACCATGTCTGCCCAGGGACTGTAACAACTGCTTGAGCTGATCCCTGGCCTGGCCCAGGCTCCCTGGGGCCGACTGTAATGGTGTCTAATGAGTTCCTGTGGGATTAGTTCACTGGCAGAGCTGACTGTGCCATCCTAACCTCGGGGGAAGAGCCCTTTCTTCCCTCTCTTCCCACCCAGGGTCACTGCAGTAAGTAAACAGTGATAGTTATGGCTGTAATCACCCATGGAGTCCTGTCTGCATGACCCTTCCAGCACATGCTTTGGCAGTGGCCACACAGCCCACCTCCAGCCACTCAGGCACCCACTGGCCACCCATGGCCCCACACATAGCAGCCATGTCTCCCGTTCCTTGACCTGGCCCCACAGGCGAGAAACAGAGGGCATGGTCCACCACATGCCAGGCATGCTGCCTGTTACGTCCTTAGAAAGGATGAGGTGCAGCCTTCGACCTACAGTGCCAGGTGTGGTGTCTGCACAGTGCCTGGCTGCATCGCTGCCTGTTGGGCCAGGAGGGGAAGGATGGGGTCGGACAGTCTCCTACCATGCCACAGTGCCAGGGGCCGCACTCCCGAGGTGACACAGCAGCTCCAGAGTCTGTGTGGTGCTGGCGGAGTCATCAGGGGACTCGTGGCCACCAGACTCCAGCTCCTTGGGCATCCTCCACACGGCCGCACACGATAGGACTCGGCTGTCGGAAGCTGCATGACAGAGAAAACATCAGTGGGGCAGCAGGGACAGAGGCAACATGTACATGACACACGTGGGGACATCTGCCCCCAGAACCCAGCACTGCAGACTGAGAGCGTGGTCAGCCCGGTGGGGCCACACATGCAGTGGTACTGGCAGGCCATGTCCAACAGCCAACCCCATCTTTGTCTCAACATCATCGTCTATTTCAGAAGAAAATGTTATTTTCTCAAAGTCGATGTCTTCCCATCCTTGAACAGTTCTTTAAAAACAGGAACAGAATGGGGGTGGGTATAAAGCACCCAACTGGCATCTGAGGTGGCACTAAATGGGCCTCTCTGCCCACAGGAGAAGCCTGGAAATGCATTCAGAAATGCTGTAGACAGTGTTTCTCTGCCTCAGTTTACCCAAGGGGATGTATGCCTGGGCTCTGAGGTGCTGCTTGCAGGAGCCCAGAGGTCCTTCCACACCTACACCAACTGGCCTCGTTTCTAGAGCCCCAACACAGTATCTTGAAGGAGGTCTTAGGGTCTGGGCATCCTCAGGGACCCCAGAAAGCCATGGTGTGGATGGAAAGACTAAGTTCACAGGAGAAGGACAAAATGTGCTGCTCCAGGCAAAACTTCGACACGACAGAGCTTTAAAACTGAATTTAGAATGAGAGACGCAGCTCGTGTAGAGGGCTCGCCTGGCAGTGTGTGCCCGAGTCCGGCCCCCATAACCAGCACCCCCCCACACACACCTCAGAGACCCTAAATATCAGATTCAACATTAAACTCATATCTAAACACCTTTCAAATATTGCATTCCATTTAGTTTTAAATTGCAAATGTGCTAAACACCTTCCTTCCCCTTTTTTTAAAATAAATTGAATTCTTTATTGGTACAATTTATATACATATCAAAATTATGTATAACATTGGGGAATTTGTACCAGTATATGACACAAGTTAATTCTCATTTTTAACCATATCCCTACCCACCCACCCCTCCTCACCCCCTTTATATATGCTCTTTTATTTTCTTTCTGTATCATATTTATTCCTTCCCCTCATCACATTCCCACACCAAGTTTCCTATAGAAATTTTGAACTCTATAAAAGCTGTCATACTTTCTAAAGCTCATTTGCATCTACAGGTGTTCATGTCAAAGAGAAGATCCGGTAATGGTCTATCTGTGATCTATTGATTTCACTTATTAGTATATCCTCCAGGTGTCTCCATTTGTACCTAAATGGATCGATCTTGTCCTTCCCCTTTCAATGTACAGGTTTCAAAATCAAATCATCAACCTGGTCTGAAACAAAGAATAGAATGTACCCTTTTTTATTTTTGATAAAATTCCTTGGAATAAAAACTCTTGTCTTTGCTGGGAATGTAGCTCAGTGGCACTGTGCCTGCCTTCCAAGCACAAGGTCCTGGGTCTGATCCTTGGTACAAAAAAAAAAAAAAAAAAAATTGCCCAGAAAGCCTCAAACTTGTGACCCTCCAGCCTCAACCTCCTGACAACTTGGAATTATAGGAGTGCACCACCCCCACCATAACATACTCTATATTGTGTCAAAGAAAGAAAAAATACTTCATAAGTACCATTTCTTACATGGGAACTGAAAAAAATGCCACACTCAGCATTATAAATGAGGTCCTTACATTACATTTGAAAATACACCTCTTCTCATTAGTTGTGAGGGCCCTGCCAAACAAGTGTCGATTCACTGAACCACAGAACAGCCCTGGGCACAATGACACAGAACCTGGCTTCCTGTGTTATTATCACCACTACCAGCCATGCTCAGATAATAGTAGAAAGGTTAGGATTTCAGTCAAGGTTTTCCAATTCCAAATTCCATTCTCACTTCACATATTTTATTGGGTCTAAAAAACATGGAATTTTGACTTAATGAACCATACATATCATTTATCTATATTTGGCAAAACTTTGATTTGATAGCATAATTCATCTATTTAATCCAAAGCACTTGTATATCAAAGTGAATTTCCCCATAAGAAATAACCGAAACTCAGATGATTTGTTCTACAACCCAAAAATATTCATATAAAAATGATTACAATACCATGAGTAATAAAGAAAAGTAAGCTAACCTGCACGCACCTTTGAGAGCCTTCATGGCCGGTGTGGAGGAGGTGGGTTGTTATGAGGATGACTTTCACTGTCACAGCCTCGCTGCTGTAAAGGCCTTGCAGAACTTTCCTTCCTGGCACCTTCAACAGGGAGCCCATCCAGCCACACTTGCTTCCGCCTCCTTCAGGGGATTTTGCACAAATGTGACACCGCACAGTCCTTAGACTCCCACTGCCATGGCGGTGGCTGGTGGTGCTTCTCTACCACACCCTTCACATCTCCACCCACTCCCTGACCTCGTCCCTTGCCTTCTCTTGTCCTCTGCAGGCAAGATCTCCTCACAGCCTCATGCTGTTGGGAGGTAATGGCCTACAATTCCACAGAGACAGGGAGAGAGAGGAAGCCCATTGGCTGGGGCTCAGCTGCGATCACATGATGGGGCAGCATATACTCCTCATACTGTAAGACATCACGTTTATCATGTGAAAGAAAGTTTATTAGAAATCTCTGCTTGTGAAAAGCTCATGGGATAAAGCCCAGAGTTTTCCTATGTGTGTTAACACTTCAGTGTTGGCACCTCTACTCTTAACTCTGAACTGTGGTCCACAGTGACGTCTATCTTCATGGGAATTAATTTGTGGCTGAAGTTTCCAGGGACATGACCTTTCAGAGAGCCCTTGTGCTACAAGCAGATACTAATAAAAAAAAATATAAAAGGACACAGACTCAAAAACAATAGAAAGAAAGGAATATCAAGTGGGTGTTGAGTGAATTCAAAATCAGTTACTGAAACGCCGAACATAAGGGGTCCCCTTCAGAGGTCAGGAAGCCACCTGCAGTCAGAGACATGTGCCAACACCGTGGACCCAACAGGTAGACACAGAAGCAATACTGGGTGAATGAAGGGTGTGCTTTAGGCCCAAGGAGTACAGCAGATGTAATCAGGGATCTCCAAAGCCTCGAGCAGAGGTGAATTAAGGTAAACAGCAATAAGGAACCCAGGAGATTTGCCCACAGAGACACAAACACTGTTTAAGAAACTCTGGGGACTTCCATGGCTGTCCAAATCACAACAGGGCATTCAACAGGCATCCAGTGCCCTTGTGGCGGGCATCAGAAGCCACGGTGTCTGCAGGGGATGCCAATCTCCTGAAGGACAATGTTGTAATGGTCAGGGAAGCGTCCATCTTCCATCTCTGTCTCCAACTCTATCCTGAAATGTGGTCCTGGAATCTACCAATGTGTGCTGAATTAATGGTACAATGACTAGGAGCCCCTAGAACAGGGAGCAAGGCCCTTGTGTGTCATGAGTCCAAGCAAGTGTGTTCAAGTTGAGGGTAAGTGTAAGTTCAGAGTGTGCAAGTTCAGGGTAAGCGTGTAAACTTGGTGTAACCCGGTGACAGCACAAAACACTAAGACCACACCCACATTCAAGGACAGCACCACCCCATCCATGTGACAGGAGATACAGCCACAGGATGGGCTTAGAAGGCAGGGGTCATGCTGTGTGAACCCGGCCTCTCCATTTTACTAATGAGGAAACTGAGGCCCACGAAGTTACCTGACTTTTCCAAATGCACACAGCTCATTAGCACCAGAGTCAAGAATGAAACGAGGCCTCTTGACTCTTAACAGGCCACTGCTTTGAGGGAGAGAATACAAAGTCAAATCTTTAAGGCCAATTTGATGCCTCTTTCTATTTTTTTTATATGGAACATGAGAGCAAAGGCACTTAATGAGATAAAAAGATAATCAGGGCCACATGAATGGAAGAGGCAGGCTGGAGGGGCCAACTGTAGTAAGCAGTGTGCTTGCTAGAAGGGATTATGGAGTCAAAAGGCTTAGAGGCATTCAAAAGAGATTAGAGCCTTTGTGTGCCTGAATAGCAGCTGCAGCCAGCTTGCTAAAGGGCTAACAATGCCCTGGCTGGGGACATAATCTGCTCCCCAGCTGGAGGAGGAGGAGCAGCCGTGGCTGCACAACATAATGAGCACATTAGGAGCCAACCAGAGGGCTATTTTTAGGGGCCGCCATCACCTCCCTGCATCTGGCACAGGGGGAGCAGGTGAGCGAGGTGGAATCAGCTCTGCCAGGCAATCACCTGATGCAGGTATGGCTGCAGCGCACAGCGGGCTGCCTGAGGATGTGAGGCTAAAAATACTTCCCAACAGGGCCTTTAAAAGCTGTGGGGACAGCCTCGTGTGTGGATGACACAGCCCTGAGTGTGGGAAGCAGAGCTCCCTGGGAGGAGACCCAGCAAGGGGCCCTGACTACTGGGGGACAGCAGAGGCACGGGTTCTGCTCTCAGGAATAGGGTTGACCAGGGAGCAGTGAAGCAGGGATGGTAGGCAAGGAAACAAGGGCCACTTCCTCTAACCCAGAAAGCCCAGGTCTGGGCAAAGCGCCGACCTGAGGGACCACGAGACGGTCACAACCCCCACCTGAGGACAGTCCAGCCCACAGGACAGCAGCCAAGGGAAAGAGAACCACCCACAATCTGAACAGTCCCAATCCCTGAGTAGCAGACAAGGGACGGTGTCACAGCAGGACACAGGCCTGCCGCTGGCAGATCCCCACGGAAGATGCTCTGTGGTCTGCAGGGCCCAGCATGTGGAGAAGGGCCCAAAGGATACTGGGAACTGCCCTTTACTATGGAAACAACCAGCCAGAGTGGAACTCAGCCTGGAGAGCAAAGGCCACCGCTGGTCTCCAAAGGTGTTGGGGCTGGTTTTCTCTGAGCCCTGCCCAACCTGGCTGAGTTGGCACTGCTATCCTGTACACTAGTTCGCATTACCTGGCATGACATAGCAGCAGCCTGGAGGAACCACGTCCACATTTGCTGCCCTATAAGGGCCTACATCACTCTTAGGCTGCCCTAGAGTCTGGCCAGGGTTCAGGGTGGCACTGCCCACTCACCAACAGTGGTCTTGTAAACTAAGCCTAGCTTTGCACTTTTAAAGAGATGGGAAAGAACACGAAGAAGAACATGAGAAAGAGGTCATGTGGCCCACGAAGCCTTCATAGTGCCCCCCTGCCTCTAGCTCATTTGTGTCTGGAAGCAACGTGGCACCTCCCAACCCAACTGGTCTGCACACTCTGCTGTGTACCTGCTGCAGAAGAGGAGCAACGCTTCAGAAAGAGGACCTCACTGGCCAGGACCATCATCCTAGCCCACATGGACAGAGCCTACGGCATCTCCATCAGAGCACCGCCAGCTCTGCACCTACTCCCTTGGCACCCAAGAGCATGCCATTTCACCAACTGTGGTCCAGAGGGCGGCCACCAGGGAACTGTGCTGCCTAGGACGTGAAAAGATGTCTTTCCCACATGGGCCCAAGCAAGCCTCTCCTTCTGAGATCTCTCTCTTATCATTGCTGGGGAGTCCACACTAAACTTCCTATTCAGTCCGCTGCCTGGACCCGACCCCAAGACACCCGGCATACAAGCACGGCACCTAAGGAGCACATGAAGCCTGGGCCTGGAAAACCGGGGTGCCAGAGCCTTAGAAGCCAAAGAGAACAGGACCATGGATGCTGACCAACCCCCTGAGACCCCAGGCCTGTCTGAGCACCCTGAGCAGGATGGGGCAGCTGGGCCACTAGGGGCTGACTTCCAGTGGTGCTTTGGGGTCTAAAGCACCGTATGCCCCTCTGCTGAGAGATTCCATCAACAACCTTCAAGGCTGACAATCCTGCATAAGACCTAGTAGTATTTGGCACTGCCTCTGGTACCCACCATGCTGGGGCTATGCTGGCCACCTGCCAGGGGGAATCCCCCAGCCAGGGAGGGCAGTTTTCTCCTCTGTGAATCCAGTGTCCCTGTCTTCTCTGCATTTCCAATTCCAGGGAATTTCAGAAATTCCATTTCTGAAATAGCTGTGGTCTCTTGACCCTGAGGGAAAAGTCCACCTGGACAGTAGAGGGGGCAGAGTGCCTTCCGTGACAAGGGTCACTCAGAGAACAGCTGTGCCACATGTGAGACGGCACGAGACTTTCAGGGCAAATGGCAAGGGCAGTTTGACATTTGTATGTGATGCCGGGGATGGAAGCGAAGATTTGAGATTATTTTTCACTTACAGTATGTTTGCTAACATTTCCTTTCATTTGTCAACTGAATAGACTGAAGGACTTCTGATTCTGGCAATAACAGCAACAACTAAAACATCACACCCTATATAAAATCTTAAGACATGCCCAGGGATGTAGTTCAGTGGCCCCACACCTGCCTAGCAAGTGCAAGGTCCTCAGCTCAATTACTGCTCCCAGGGAAGCGGGAATCTAGACACAGTTCAAAATCAGAGCTATGCCTCTGGAAAAGCAAAGAATACAACCAGGAGCAAAAAAGCAAAGCCATTTTGAATCCAAACTGGTAAACTATGGTTCCCCTTTCATTTTTGGTCTCTGCTAAGAATCCAAAGACTACAGATACAATAGTTTTACGGGTTAGATCTAAAATGTTTCTCAAATGTCCCATGTGTTTGGAAGTGGAGCTACGTACAAAGAGGTTAGCCACTGGGGAGCTAACCTGGAAGGTGACCTGGAAGGTGTCCCAGTGTGTCCCTCCTATCTCTGCTTCCTGTCTCCCATGAGCTGAGCAGCTCTTCTCCATCAGGTCTTTCCTCCATGATCTTCCTGCCCTACAGCCAGCCAACCATAGACTGAGTTCCCCAAAACAGGAATCAAATTAAACCTCTCCTTCTTTAAGGTGTATGTGTTTGGTATTTTGTCTCAGTGATGGAAAGTAACCAATACAACAAGAAGTTAAGCTTTAAGCCCACAAAAGGTAAAAAGTTGGAGCTGAGGCAAAGATCTCAATTCCTAAAATTCCATACCCTGAATTAAAAGAATGAGCTATGCTCACTCTCCAGCTAGAACAGGGAAATGCCAACAAGTTGCTTTTGTCAACTACGAGAGCCTCTGCATCCCACCCTCTGACTCTGTGCCCACATTCATCCTTACAAAAGATTGGGTTTGCTTTTATAATACTAGTGTAGTCCCTGCCTCTAAGCCAACAACGTAGCCTCGAGGGAGCTCTGGAGTTTTGGAAGCTCTGGGTGCTTTGCAGATGGCATCCAGAGCCAGCCCCTCAGAGACCACAGATGCAGAGTAACCTAATAGAAATCTGTAATTAAAAGTCATGAGCAAATTTGGGACCAGGGTGAGGCCTGACCAAGAGATGAAACTCATATTCAAAGGACATAAAATATCAAAACCTCTATAGCTGGGCGTAGTGGCTCATGCCTGTAATCCCAGCACTTGGGAGACAGAGACAGGAGGACTTCTGTGAGTTCGAGGCTTGCCTGGGCTACATAGTGAGTGAGCTCAGGGCCAGCCTGAACTACAAAGCGAGACCCTTTCTCAAAAAAAAAAAAAAAAACACCCTCTAAACTCAAAAAGCTAGAAGCAAAAATAAGAGCAAGAAGACTGCCAAATTTGCCATGAATATTCTTAAGAATTGAGTGAAGTATCTAGAAGTAAAAATTACAGTCATAGAAAATAAAATCTCAGCTGGCAACATAAGAGCAGATGAGAACTACGTGGTGGGAATTAAGACCAGGAGAGGGAAGAACCGAAGAGAGGGCTGGTTGCCAGCCTTTGATGCAGGTGCACAGGGAAGAAAGGACATGGAGTATGTTCTAAAGAATAATGCTTGGGGGCCGGAGGGTTAGCTCAGTGGTTCCGGCGCCTGCTCGCAAGCACAAAGTCCTGAGTTTGATCCCGGTAACCACATACAATGCTGGGTGTGGAGACTCATGCCCACCAACAATCAATACCACACACCACAGTGCCGGGCGTGGTGGCTCACACTTGTCATCCCAGCACTCGGGAGGCAGAGACAGGAGGATTGCTGAGTTCGAAGCTTGCCTGGGCTACATAGTGAGCTCAGAGCCAGCCTGAACTACAAAGCGAGACCCTGTCTCAAAAAAAAAAAAAAAAAGATTAATGCTTGAAAATTGTCCAGAGCTGAACAAAAATGAAATGTGCAAATCCTCGCAGTCAAACAACCAGAGAAAAGGCCAGAACATCAAAGATAGGCAGAATCCAGAGGGCCCCAGAGTGCTGCTCAGGTCTGATAGCTGTCTGTCTGCGGGAGGATGGGGACACAGGAACACAGCAAACCCAAGAGTGGCTTGAGAAACACAAGTGCCAGGGCTGAGGATGTGCCTCAGAGCAACTGTGCTTCCCCAGCAGGTGCAAGGCCCTGGGTTCGAATCCCAGCACTGTAAGAAATACAGGTATTTAAAGATCCAACAAACCAGGATTGTTTCCTTCCAAAAGATCCCCAGGACAGGGACCCCTGAGGGAAGAACTCATAAAAGTAAGAAAAATAAAACAGCGAAAAACCTGGAAAATATGCAGGTAAGTATGATATTAATGACACTACTGAATAATATTTAATTTTGAGGTTAATAAAAGGATTAAAGGTAAATTTTTAAAACAAGCCAACGAGTAAGAAGAAACACACTTAAAGGTTCTGTTAGTCCTTTAAAGAGAATCTTAGGTTCTTATACCGTTGGAAAGGAAGGATACTAGATACATAATTTCAGGAGTTATGTTAAATATGAATACTAAAATTTTAACCATTCAGAGTAGAAAAAAGACAGGCTTTTGTAAGAGTAAAGTAGGGAAATGAAACAAACACAGGGTTCAAAAGAACCAAGAAAGAACAAAATAAAGCAAAACAGAACACAAGCAGAATTCCATATAAAACAGGACAGAATCTCCCAACTAGATCAGTAATCCCAGTAACTGTCAGGGGCGAAGGGATCACCTCACCCCTCAGACTGTCAGGCAAAGCGCTGATTTCAGAAGCACCCTTAAAACTTACAGACACACAGAGCAGAAGACATACAGAATAATGAAGGTGATTCTACCACATTAGCATCAGTTCAAATAGATTTTTTAAGACAAAAGGAGGAAAGGTCACCACTTAATGATAATAGCCCAAGTTTCAATTCACCAGAAAGAGCTGTTAATAAAATCGTACCAAAGTATAAAAGCAAAAGTTGACAGATTGAGTAAAAATAGAGAAATCTAAATTACAGTGAGAGACTTTAAAACGCTTCTCTCCAAAAGTGAGAGCCATAAGGGGAAAAAATGTAAAAAAAAAAAATTAATTGAAGAAAATTAAGTTTCTTGAAACATCCTTATGTATTGGAGAAACATACAAAAGTTAACCATATAACAGAACATAAAACTCTCAACATGAAATTATCATATTTTCCTTACTGATGCCCCAACCATGAGAAAAGACTGTATGTTGACAGGAGAGTGTTGAAAACTGCCAGAAGAGATGTTCATTCATAAGAACACACTTTGGTGTGAAAGCACGTCCACCACTCTGGTTAAAAAGCTGAGGGAAACCAGGCAGAAATCATATGATGCTGGAAACCATCCAGCAGCCCAAGGCCATGGACTGGGACAAGGTCGTCCCATACCCTGGGAGCACAAGCCGGGACCCCAGTAAGGGCAGAGGGCAGCGGAATCCAAGCTCCCACCAAAGCCCTTATATCCATGGTGTCCACAGGAGCCTCCAGCCAAATCAATATTCAACTCATCCCTGATATGCCGGGGTAGCCAACAGCAGTACCCCACCAAAGTGGAGAACCCATTCCATTTCTGAGGCGTTAATATTATAGAACAAATACGTTTTCAAGATAAATGCACTCCATTTTCTAAAAGTGCCATTTAGAGTGAAAATTGATCAAAATCAGATTGTTTATTTCCTTCTTGTTACAAAGAGTATACATGAGATTTTTTAAAAATCTTCTTTAAAGATTTATTGACAACATAGCTATTCTGGCACACTAACTATTCATCTACAGGGAGCCCATGGTGAACAGTGCCGACTTTGTGCACGGCTTTCCTCCATGAAAAATACAGTTTTATAAGTAATTTTTCATATACCATGTAAGAGACAGATTATAGCTGTTTTTGAAGCAAACTTCCTAAAAACAAAAGTAAGATTGCTTTGCTTTGCCTTTGTTCTTTGTAATACTGGAGATGAAACCCAGGATCTTTGTACTAAGCTACACCCCTTTATAAAAGATTTTTTGAGACTTGGGCATGGTGACTCACACCTGTAATCCCAGCACTCAGGAGACAGAGGCAGGAGGATTGCTGAGTTCAAGTCTTGCCCAGGATACATAGTGAGCTCAGGGCTAGCCTGAACAACAAAGTGAGACCCGGTCTAAAAAAAAAGGTTTTTTTTGGAGACAGGTTCTTCCTAAATCACTAAATTACCCAGGCTGAATCTTGGACTTGCCTCCTCCTGCCTCAGCCTGCCAGTGTGCTGGGAGAATGAATATGTGCCACTGTGTCCAACCTAGACCACTTTCCTAGAGTGGTGGGAGTTCAGACCAAGTTCTTCCTACTGTAACCAAAGCTTCAGGCCCAACAGCGACATCTCTGCCCCAGACTTGGTGACCCCAGGTCCACATGCCACATGGCCCATGCCGGCAGACAGCCCCACTCCACTGCCTTCCAGTGGCTTTGAGAAAGTCTAACAAGAGTTGTGCTTCTCAGTCCTGAACAGTGGCAGGATCTCTGCATGGAGGAGTCTGGGGTTCCATTTATCATGAGACACCGTCTTTAGCTGATGTGCTTGTGGCTAAGTTTTCTTTAAGTTCTGGCAGTTTTAACAAAGAATATTACTCTAAAAACAGCAGCGGATATTACTCTAAAGTCCATCTTGTTAGTTTAAAAGAAAAATGGCTGCGTAGATGGGTTGGACATTCCTCTGAATTCACCTGCTGCACACTGCACAGCACTGCCCAGCGAGCCAGAGGCGGGTGAACTATGGTCAAGTGAGCACCACCAGGATGCCATAAAGGTGAGTTTCGGTCAACAGCAGGGGGCCTCAATATCTCCAACAGAGACGTTCTCATCTGGAAAGGAGATGCCCACAGATGTGGAGCCAGGGCCACAACCCCAGCACTGGGGGCTCCTTGCCAACTGTGTACGCTACCATGGCTGTCGTGATTAAATTCTCTAATCTGAAGTAAAAGTATGAGTTGCTGTGAAGGTGAAATCCAAGGCTCCAGAAAGCTCAGCGAAGGTGAGCAGGCCACACAAGGAAGAGCCTTGGGCACAGGGACAAAAGGATGGAACTCCACACGCGGATTCCACCCCCGAAGGCTGCACTGTCTCTCTGTTCTTCTGGGTACTGCAACCTGAGGAGGAAAAACAGGTGGTGTCTACAGAAGGCCACGCAGACGCGGGCTGGGCATGGTGAAGATGCCCTGACCCCATCAAAGTTGCAAAGTCAGACAGTACTGAGGCTGTGCTGTGAACTCTGCCCATCGCCTTCATGCTCGGCAAATACTCACGGAGCACCAGTCCTGCCAGGTGGGACCCGCACATGGTGTTTCTCTTGGTCCCTCCTTCTCAGCCACCTGGCCAGCTGTGCTTGGAGAACAAGGTGGTGGGGTGGGTGTTCGGGTCAGCCCAGCCACTTGGCAGGTTGAATCACTGCCCAAGCTGGAACTGAGTGCCTGCCGTTGCTGCTGCCGACTGCACTGAGGACCTCAGGACCTCAGTAAGGTTGGAGAACTGGAGAGCATTATGTTTAAGTGCAGACTCCAGCAGGATGTGGTATTGCACACCTGTGATTCCAGCACTCTGGAGGCTGAAGCGGGAGGATTGCCATGAGCTCAAGGCCAGCCTGGGCTATGTGGTAAGTTCAAGGCCAGCTGGAATTCCTAGATGACAGGCCTCAGATGAGTCCAGAGCAGGTTTGCAAGGCAGCAATAGTCAGCGAGAAGCAGGCTGCTATTGGCATCTATGTCCCTCGACCTGCCCCTCCACCCTGCAGCTATGTCCATCTTTCCATGACCCACAGACCTGGGAGGAGGCTACTGTGACCTCCTCCTGGCTACTGTGTCCTCATAGGAGCTTGGGGACAGTCCACCACTCCACAGCCCACAGCAGGCTATCCATGGCAATGGTCCTTACACCTCGCAGAACCGCAGGGCACTGGTAGGAGACAGTGAGGAGATGGCTGGGCAGCAGGTGAGCAGCCCTCTGTCTCAGCAACCAGGGCTTCTACAGCTGCTGCAGAGGCTTCTCATGGGCCATTTTGTTAAGGCCGCAAGGAAAGAGCATGCGGGCTCTCTCCCTCCAGCTGAGCCTGCTCGGGGGCCCCAACTATCAGAAAGGTCACCCCACTTTTGGAACCCACCACATGCTAGACTCAGAGTTTCCAAATGGTGGCGGGGACCACAGGGGCCAGGACCCTGCCCTCTGTACCAACATCCAGGAGATGCCTTGCCAGGGCCCTGGGGTCAGAGGAAGCTGCCTGTCTTTTCTGGCCAATCAAAGCACTCCAGTGCCCATAATGGACCCTGGGTGCTCAGGCATCTGCTTGCTCTCTGGAGGCAGCAGCTCATTCTTCCGGGAACTTCAGCAAGGCCAGTGACACGAGGAGACTCTGAGCACCTGCTCTCCAGATGCTGATACCCTGTGCTCTCCTGGAGCAGAAGATATTGGTGCACCAGCACTGCGGAGGCAGAGCCGGGGCTGAGTCAGCGTCCTGGAAAAACAAACTGCACCTTCATCCTTTGAAAACCTAATGATCTGCACTCACGCACTGAGGTTTCCATTGCTCCCCAAGCCAGGATACCAAGAAGTGCCCTCCTATGAAACCCTCCAGTGACGGACAGTTTGCAGACAAAATCCTTACTCTTCTCAGTGAACGGGGGGAGAGGTGGGCACAGCAGGACCACTGGGCCGCTGCTCAGAGGATGTGCCCGACCCGAGAGGGATAAGGCCCCAGTTCCACAGTGTGACTCAGGCAAGTCACTCCAGGTGGTTCCCAGGCCTCGGCTCCCAGCTGCACAACGGAGATGGTCTCATTGCGCGTCCATACGCTGGGTACTTCTGGAAGGTTAAATAACTGGGAAGTGAAAGCTCGCACGAGAATGCTGGGACAGCAGATACCCAGCTGGTGCTCGTGGAGAAGGTGCAGACTGTGACCGCCAAACCCAAGGGTCTAGATAGAGGCAGCGCTGCCTCTTCCCAGGACTCGGCTCAGGGCGGGACATGCAGCACAGGAATTCAGATCCGGGCCCCATCACACCACATGACGAACCGCACTCAGCAGGATCACGACAGGATCGTGTCTTGCTACCCTCCCAGGGCAGCCCACAGTTCACTAGCTGGAGCCTCTGTGAGGAGCCTGTGAGATGGACGCTCTCAACACGGTCCGTTCTGGTTCACCCTACCTTACTAAAGGCTGGTTTATTCTTTGCTTTCTGATTTTATAACTTGCTTGGACAGGAAGGATGCAGACACCGTGCCAGGGTGGCTTTCTCTCCACATGATCTGGTGTGTACCAGAGACCCCATTAAAACCACCAAGGGCCTCGTGTCTGCAGTGGGAACGAGGCGCATCACCTCCAGCTGGCACCCTTCCCTCCTGCTGCAGCCTGGGCTCCCAGAGAATTAACACCATCAGCCACAGCCAAGCCAAAGAACAGGAGAGCCCAGGGGCGGCCCGTCTCTCAGCTCACCTGCCCCTTCCCTGGTAGAAGCATCAGTGCACGCGGGACCTCTCCGGGGACCAGAACCAGCAAGCAGGGCCCTAGTAGGCACCCAGAGCCAGCCTGCCTCTCTGAGTCCCTGAGCCCTGTTCTGCTCCTGGCAGCATCGAGCAAGCTCTCTGCTGCAGGGGAAGCTCTGTCCTGTCCTGCTCAGCTAGGATAACACCAGCCATGCCCAGAGGGTGCTCTCAGACCCCACGAGAAAGCTGCACACCCAAGCACAAGCTGTGCAAACAGCGCACACAGGCACGGGGCCTGTCAGTCGCTAGGTTACTTGTCCGCTGGATGTCCTCCCTCTGGCTCAGGGTTGTGCCCACTGTGGGGGCTGTCTTCAGCGTGTCGCCTTGGGCCTGAGCCCAGCACAGACACCACACACTCCCCACGCACAGGCTCCAGGGGTGCAGCACCGAGCAGCAACTTAGGCCTCTGTAACCGCAGCATGGCACCCACCAGGGCTGGCCAAAGTCCTCACACTAATCCTCACACCACCCTGAAAGCTCAGAAAGCCAGATGCCCCTTAAGCTCAAAGAGCCCTCTGCTTTGCGCCCTACCCTCATGAGTAGCCCCGATAAAGGCTGGGACTCATGTGGGTGTTAGCAGCCTGTGAGCTACCCTGAGGAAGAGGAAGTGCCTTGAGACAGTGCTGAGAGAAAGGCAAGCTGAGGACAGAGCACAGCTGTCTGGGAGGGACATCACTGTTATCAAGGGGAAAAAAGCAGAAGCAGAGGAGGTGGCGGAAGGGACTGGCTCAGGTGACGGGTTACAATGAGGTGCAGCGGGCAGCACAGGCCCTGCCATCAGGCCCTGTGTCCATATGCATAGGGCCGGAGGCCTTGGAGACCCCGCCACACGGCTGGCCAGAGACACCGCTGAAATGCATCACACTGCTCTGGGTATTAAAACTCAAGATGAAGTCTTTTGATTACAGCAGAATTTAAGCCTTTTTTCTTTCTCCTCTCGGTTAAAAATAACATCTCGTGCCTATTTTTGTGGTTTCACTTTCCTTCATCAGGGACTCAACCCAGCTTTTAGGACTGGTGAGTTCTTTTTTTTTTTTTTTTGAGACAGGGAATCGTTTTGTAGTTCAGGCTGGCACTGAACTCACTATGTAGCCCAGGCAAGCCTGGAACTCAGCAATCCTCCTGTCTCTGTCTCCCAAGTGCTGGGATTACAGGCGTGAGCCACCACGCCCGGCAGGACTGGTGAGTTTTTAAATCACCAGTCAGTGGATGCAGCATTTTAGGGAGTCACTGTCTCTATCCATAAAAACAATAATTTCACCATAATACATGTAACAAAAATTTTTCTTTAAACTGTTATAGGTGAAGCTGAGTCTTATTTTTACCTGTCTGATCACCCCAAATTAAAGTGCTACATTGAAACTTGATTCCAAAATAAGTTACTCATTCATTCATTCATTCACTCATTGTTTGTCTGTTTGTTTGTTTGCTTGTTTTGAGACAGGGTCTCAGTATGTATGTCGCCCAGGCTGGTCTGCAACTCGAAGTGATCTTCCTGCTTCAGCCTCCTGAGAGCTGGGATTACAGATGTGCACCACCACATCTGGCTCAAAGTGTCTTTTCATATAAGTGAGGTTTATTTCAAATTCCTAAATTGGTCAATAAACACTTTTTAAAAATTTTTATTGGGACATTATGCATACACATCACAATCACACTCAACATTGATAATTTGTACCAGTATATGACATGATTTAACTCTCATTTTTTTCTCACTCCCTACCCACCCCCCTCCCATATACATTAGCTTTGTTTCTTTTTAAACCATCACATCTTTTTTAAAGAAAAAGAAATGCTTCTAAAAGCAATAGGGGGTCTGCAGGGATTCCACGAGAAGGGGTGGAGCCCTTGTTACACCCTGGGGTCCCTGGGGCTGCAGGAGCGGCTGTGGACGAGAACTCTGTCCCCCACCATGGCTGGGTGGCTTCCTGCGGGAACTGACTGGAAATGGGTGTTCCACAGTCATAGGTGGAAGACAAGTGAGAGGGATCAGAGGACAGCTGAAAGCCCTGCAGAGGTCCGTAAGAAACGTGTGACAACTGTGGACAATCCTGGCAAGCCCAGGCTCCCCCAGCTGCCACCACGTGGCCATGCCAGCAGCTCACCCTCCCCTTCCTGTGGCTACGTCATCTCTTCCCACCCACCGCAGGCCTGAGACTGGCTGTGCACGGCAGTCGGGCTGTTCCCTCTGTTAGAGGCAAACATGGCAGGTGCACCGGCTCTGCTTAGCCAGCGTCTCTACTCCCTCCTGGCATTGCCTTGCTCCTCACTGTGCCCACATCAGATGTGCCCAAAGCTGCACCGTCTGTCTGGTCACTCATTGTATTCCGCCCTCCCAGCCCAACAGTACCCTGTCCATGGCTGGCACAGCCTCCCAGAAAGGGTGTGCTCTGGGTGGTGGGACAGGCCATACAGTGCTGCCCACGGAGCAATCCTGAGGGGCACGTTCCACATCTGCACCTCTTCTAGGCATGCGCCTCATGGTCAGGGATGTGGGGAGGGGGGCTCCGTGGCAAGGCCCCATCAAATGCGGCTCACAGGGCTACACCTAGGCCCCAAGGCAGCCAGGTGGCCAGTGACAGTGCACCTGCATACAGAGCAGGGAACATCGGGGACACCTCTGGCATGGTCCTTGCAGGCTGCAGGCCCTGCTTGGGCTCCTCACTCTGCAGTCCACACTGAGACAGACACTGCGGCTTGGCTATGGCCTGTGAATGCAGGAAGGGAACCGAGAAAGACTGCAAGCCTGAAGTAAAGGCCCAGAAGGGACTAACTATCCTGTCCATGCTCCTCCCTTCTCCCTGCTTCCTGGCCACTGTGACAGGAGCCGTGTCCACACCAGCCCCCACCATGCAGAATCTGTGCTAGAATGAAATTTCTGAAACATGGAGCTTCTTCCCCCAAGTTGTGGGTGTGTTGGGTTCTGTGTCCCGAAGTGAGAAACCAAGATAGTAGCTCAGGGAGCAGCTCACAGACAGTGTCAGGGAAAAACCCTCTAGAAGTACCCAGAAGCCATGCCCAGGTGCCCTCCAGCTGTGCTCCCAGCAGCCCCTGGGGTGGCTCATTGGAGAATCAGTGGTGACTGCTTGCCATCCCCAGACCTGCCCACCGCTGTGCTTCCCATGCCAGGGTACTTGCCTCCAGGAGGTTAGGGCTTCGACACATCTGTGCCCAACCTAAGGGCCACACCAGGCAGAAAGCACAACCCACCGTGTTTGCTGAGAATGCAGGAAGGCTGCATGCTGGTGCCTCCCCCACCGGTGACCTTGAACTAGACACCTGCAAGGAGGGAGGTGATTTTCCAACATGGCTGCCCTGTGAACCAGCTACACAGGGGCTGCAAACAGAGCGGGCTGCACCTCCAGCCTCTAGTACCAGAAGGCATTTGAGGTGGGGGACTTCAGCAGTCTAAGAAACATCTGCACCCTCTGATTCCTTTGAAAGCTACCACCACAGGGTGGACAAAGAGAAGGGAAGGAGAAACCGGGCTCCGGGACCATTGCGGGCACCTGCCACTTTTGCGCCCTCGGACTATGGCATCACAGAAACAGGGCGGCTGTGCCCAGCGCCGCGGACAGGAGCCGGCTCACAGCCACAAAGCCCTGCCGCTCGTCCTTGGGAGGCAGGGCAGCTCGTTGCTAGGCAACAGCGCCCCCTCCACCACGGGCGCAGCAGGTATCCGCGCAGGACCTGTCAGCCGGTGTCGGAGCAGGGCGGCCACCTGCCTGGAGTCCACACGCGCGGATCTCGCGGGGCAGACGACCTTTCGCCTTCTGGAGAGGAGCCTCCCTGGAAGGGCGGCGACCGCAGCGCAGCGCAGGCGCGAGGACCAGTGGCGAAGGACAGGGCAGCGGCGGCGCTGCGAGGGGGCCCAGGCTATCCCTCCGGCAGGCACCCCGCCCCGCCTCGCGCCGCCAGGCTCCTCCGGCGGAAGCGCAGTCTCCCTGAGGGCTTGCTGGGCTCCGCTTCCCTGAGTTTTAATTGCCCAACACAATGGGGCTCTGTCGCTGCCTCCCACTGGCTCCTCCTGACTAGGAGACCTGAAACTCCACTTTCAAATTAACTGGCAGAGGCGATCAGCCCTTTCCTGGCACCGAGGGTCTGGACTCCTCAGTCACCCGATCTGGTCGTCTCCTGACTGCTCTTATTATCTACTGCTTTGAAACAATAAAGCCAACCTTGGGGCATCCTTTGTATCCAGATAGCCCACAGGAGTGAAGTGAGGGAGGGACTGGGCCCTGCAGCCCACCTCCTCACGCCTGACTCAGAGCCCCATCCTTGGGGAGCACTGACCCCAGGTGGGGCCCACACTACCCTCTCCAGGAGTCCCTGGCTCATCCTAGGCACAACACAGCTCACACCCAGCATGTCCCTCTGGACTCCAGCAGCATGGGCCACCTGCTCAGGCTGCAAGACCTCAGCTTCCCCTCTGTCCTCCACTGCCTCACCAAATAGACAACATGTGCAGAGCTCTGCCACATCCTGTTGCCTCTGTGGCCATCGACTCAGCTCCCAGGCCACCCAGGGCAGACCCTGCTCACCATGCCAGCCTGGGCCAGCGTCCCCTCAGCCCATTTGCTCCCTCCCTAGACCCCAGCACATGTGCCACGTTTCTCACTTCACAAGTGCCTGGCCAGGTCTGGTCCCTGCCCCAAGACTGCCGTGGAATGGAGCTGTCTGGGTCTTGAGTTGGTTCCATTCCATCTCCTGGGTCTAGAGCCCTGTGGGGTACACAGCCATGCTTGGCCTCCATGGAGGGCATGACAGTCCTGCACACGAAATAGCAGAACTATGACTGATACAAAATGCTCCTAAATGCAGAGGGCCCAAAACCAGGACTCCCTCATAAACAGTTTTGCCACTACAATGTGATGGATTTGGTACAAAGGGCTGGAATTGGTGGAGCCAGATGTTTCCCAGAAACCTGAGCCATGGTCTAGAGAAAACTCTGTCCCCCGGGCCTGTGGGTCTGCAGCAACCTTTGCTAAAGGGTACTGGGGCCGATTCAGCCCTTTAACTCGCCGAATCCGAGGCATCCTATGCTTTCCAAGGCACAGAGTGACAGGAGACAAAGGTCTCATTGCTCAGACCTTGCAGGGCACAGCAGCTTTACTGTGCCACGGCAGCGCTCATGGAACCGCCAACACTGCAGTGTGGCTATGCTCCTGCCCTGGCACACAGGCAACAGGAGACAGGCTAAGGAAGGACGGGAGGCCTGAGGCCAAACAGCTTCTTCCTGCTAAAAGGCCCAGCCACAGCTTCTGGATCAGGAAGAACAGAAGAAGGTGGACAAGCTGCCTGCCTTGAATCCTGGGACCTCCACCCATGCTGCACGGCAGGCACATGCTGGACGTGGAAGGCCAGGGTCCCTGGGGAAGCACAAGCTGCCAGCACCCACGACAGTAGGGACAGCCAGGGCACAGGGCGAGAGCTTGGAGCAGAGCCCAGTCACCACCACAGCATGGCACGCCTACTCAGAGGTCAAGAATTCAACTGTTTTGTAATTACGGTTTACATCAATGTGAAATGGGAAGCCGTCTTAGGCAGACTGTACACAGTTCATCACACACCTGAATGCCTTCCTTGTAGGTGAGTGCTAAATATTTATAACTCATATTCTACCTGCTTTTAAAAGGCATCCAGGAGAGAAGGCTAGCTGCGAAATGCATTATGATGTAGATCAAAATTGTATTATAAAAAATAAGGTATGTCCAATTTTTTAGAAAAGCTTTATCTCAACACAATGCCTACCTCCTAAAACAATGGTTTTAAAAGTAACAAGAATTCAGCTTTGCAGGAAACATTAAGCAAAGGTGTCTGGGGTGAGGATGAGGGACAGGGAAGGGCCAGGGCCATCCCTTTCCTGTCATGGAGTTAACATCACTCCACAGAGCAAAACCCAAAGCCCTGACTACCAGCTGCACCAGTTTCCCCGACCTTCCCGACACAGCACAACTGTGCAGTGCTAAGGGAGGCTGAACGCAGCCACAGAAGACCCCACAGCCGCCACCGTTCTGCCAACAGTGGCACAGGCAGGCCCTGCTGTCTCTGTACCCCACCTCCTTGCTGCTGCTTGCTGCCTGGCTCTAGGCAATGTCTTCCTTGGGGAAGGCTTAAGCTTTCAATGCCCAGGGTCCAACTGGGACATTAAGGTGAATTTCAAGGGTGCTGGGGTGACCAACAGCACAACCATTAAGCAGTCACTAGTCGTGTATTTCGTTAAATGTCATCTTGAAGCACACTTTGTAGAGGAGGAGTGTAGCCTTCCGGGTCTAGACATGCCTTCTGCAAGGGCCACACTGCCAGCCCCTCACAGACACCCTGCAAATGCACCTCTTTAATCCCCACACGTCTCCAGAGAAGCCCTGTTGCTCTACCCATGGTGGCTCTAAACCGTGGAGAACTTAAGGATGGAGCCCAGGCCACTCGGCCTTGAGCCCTAACAGCTCAGGGAACGTCATGTCCCCCTTTGCAGCATGAGCCCTCCCCAACCCCCCTCTTTTTCCATTCATTTCATTTTCTTTCATTCTACAGCAGAACAATCGGGAGAAATAATCAACCACAGACCTGCAGTGGCTGACAGGCCTTGCCAAGGGAGGCCAGTTTCACGGGCAACTTCTGCAGAGGCCTCTCCCACCACCTGCCCGCTGCTCCTCCAGCTTCCGGATGACCCTCAGGTCAGGGCCCATAGCATGGGCACCAATGCCAGAGACCAGGGTGGGCCTCGAGCACAGTGCACAGAAAGCAGCTGCAGGGTGGGGCAGCATGAGCCCTCAGGCAGGAGACAGGGCACAGGCAGCACAAAACTGCTCTCTGCCCACTGGAGAGGACTCTCCGTTTGGGGTGGGAGCTCACCTGTCCGCACCTCCATCCCATGCCACTCTGACTCTGCCTAGCCCCAGACCTTTTTCTATCCCAACATCTCTACTGAGTTCAGAGGAAACTCAGACCTTACTTGGGAGAAAGACGTCTCCGCCTTGAATATAAGTGACTCCAAACAACTGAATAATTATCAACCCCAATAATTACTAATATCCAAAGCACAATGGCTTTGTTCTTAAAATGTTTAAATCAATAAATAAAACTTATACATAATATGTAGCTAATATTTTAAAGGCATATATGATGATAAATAATGCTATATTGCAGTGATTATGTTTCACACCAAAGAACGCTACAAGAGGAATTTTTATAACCATGTGGTCTCATCAGGGACCTGTGGTGGCCTGTGCCCTTTAATTCTCACACACACACACACACACACACACACACACACACACACACACACACACACACGGGCGCGCGCATCCCATTCCTGTCGCGCTGGTCATCTTGGCATGCCACGGCACCCAGGCTCCTCCTCATTCAAGTGGCACTGTCTGGGGCCCGCCCCTCAGGGTCTCCAGGGCTCTCCAGTGTGGAAGGGACCTTTATCCGCCTGACCTGCAGGCACCAGCTGCTCCCCGAGAAGGGGTGGCCAGCAGGTAGGGAACTGCTGCTCTCTGCTCCTCTCCTGTGTCACCAGCCAGAGGGAGGCCAGTGGATGGCAGGCACCTAGGCGTGAGGGTCACTCATGCTATCGTGTACTTGACACCCTAGGCTGGGCAGCCGTGGGCACAGCAGCCCACGTGTGGGGTGCACAGCACTCACTTGTAACCCCACCTCTCAGGGCCGGGACCACATCCCCGGATTCAGGGCCCTGTGGGTTCCCTGCTCAGCCTTGCCCTGGCTTCCCACCCATGTCATCTCTTACCTCTCCTCACACCGATCTCATCCTACAACAGAGGATACACGGTGTGTGTCTTTGCCCTCTGTGCCACCTGCCATTGGGCGGGGAAGATGGGGTGACACGGTCTGGCAGTGTCGTGAGGGCGGCAGGAAACACGGAGAAGGTGGAGGGCAGCACCGGGCTGAGGGTTCCCAGTTGTAGCACCATGACAAGGCCCAGCCCGAGTGACTGTCCCCACCCTGTGTGTAGCAGGTGGTCACTTCCGGCTTCAGCTTCTAATCCACCAGCAGGTAAAGAAGAAGCCTTGGGAATGGTCCAGGGGAGAGAGCTGGGCCTTGGGTTTAGAAGAGCGACAGCTACTGCTGGCTAGAACCTTCACAGCCCGCAGCATCCTGCATGGCCTGTGCTGTTCTAACTCATTGTGTGAGTGGCAGAGAGGCCCTTCCACACATAACCACTGGAAAATCTCCAGTTTAAATTTTATTTTGCTTTGTACTTTTAAAATCAGCTTTCCGTATGACACAAGTTGGCCATAGGCTGGTTTCTCTAGTGGTGACAGTGTCCATACCCTTGCCACACTGCACTGCCTTGGGCTGGGAGGCACCTTCCTTTGCTCTGGCCCAAGAGGTTTTCAGAAGGCCTATGTGGAAACTCCCAAGTCACCAAGGATGTATTCAATACACAGGCTTCTCAATTCAATTCTGCCTGACGGTGTCACATTGCAGACTGGCAACACCATTAGAAGGTCCTGCAGCTTCTGCCCTGCTACCTCCTGTGGCCCCACTGGATCCTCCTCAGTGGGCAGCCTCCCCACCCTCTGCTGTTTGCGCTTTGTTTTGAGGTCGAGGTGAGAAGCTGAGATTGGGGCTTCTGATTCACATTCTTGTGAAGCCCCTCCTACACCGGAAGTCCCCGACAGCCTGCGTGACAGTCAAAGGAGCTAGAGATGAGTGGACTGAGCCACCAATCGGCACTGGGCACATCATCTCCACCCTAACTTCATCTTGTCTCCCAGGCTCAGCCTCTGAAGGGAAGGAAGATGTCGGCATTGTCAATAAGCCAGTACTGTCAGGGCTAAAGGGCTTTCCTGGAACTTCGCAGCCGTCATAGATCACCTGTGCTTAGCCAGGTGATAATGCTGGCCCCGTGATGCCCACATGGGTCATTACCGGTGCTAGGTGCACTGGAAGGAGGAAGGATGCTCTCTGACTGGCAGCCAGCCGGGCCAGTCCCTGGCATGCCCAGAGCTGCCTATCGTGCCCCTAGCACAATATCCTCTGTGCTTGTTGAGGGAACCAGGAGGGAGGCATCTGCTGCTGCCCCCCACACATCACAGGAACATGTGATGCACCTAAGAGCAGGACTGCTATGCCATCTTCAGTGCACATGCATGTGCCTGTCACAGCCTAACGAGCTGCCCTGTGCCCATTCAAAAACGCCATTTTCCAGGAGCCGCGTTGTCACCACTGGAGAGGGTTTCTCCAGACCTTACCAGGCCATTTCTGGCTCTCCATAGTGTTGTCCTGCTTATATTGCCAGGCAGGAGATTTCCTATGCTGATGGAAATGCAGGTGGGTCTCAGAGAGTAAGTCCTTCACGTAGTGGGCACTGCCCTGTGTTGTAAGTCTCTGGGCCCCGCTCCTCAGCATCTGGAGCTGCGACTCTGTCATTTTATCAGGTGTGCTCTGAGACACAGCTGCTCCGAGTCCTCGTGGACCCTGGTAGACTCTGCTCTGTGGGGAGGGCTGAAAAGCTGGCAGGGGGAGGGTACAAGGGCCCTCAGTCCTGGTGGCTTCTTGTGAAGGCTTCTGGGCCCGCTACAAGGATTTTAAGATTTTATGTGAACACTGTGACCAGGTGAGGACGTGGATATCAGAACCCCAAGACTCGCACCTGCATGGGGGGGGTGGAGCTGGGAACCAATAGTGGGAAGGTCAGGCTGAATTACCTAAGTTCCTCATGCACTGCTCCTCATGCCATTCAGGTGCATGGGTTGTAGGGGAAACTGCATTTGGGACAGACCGCATAGGAGTCTGGGACTTGGACATTTCAAACAGCTCTTGTAACCCAGGACATTTGCTTCACAACACATGTCTTAGAAGTAATAAATCTCCCCTGAGCCCTCACAGGTCGAATCAGGAGAAATTCCTGCAGTTCAGCTGCCTCTGACCCCAGAACAGGCGGCTCCATGTGGCTCTCGGTCTGTTTTGAGGCCCAACAGAGTTTCTGCAGCCTGGCCCTTGCAGTGAGTCTCAGGGCTTCCATGAAAGACCCTCAGGGCTTCCAGCACCAGAGCCAGGAGCCCAGGAACGTGATGCTGGGTCTGGGGCCTGCAGACCAGGCTACACCCACCTTCCAGACTGTGGGGATGAGACTGCTGCTGCGGTGACATGTTAGGGATGTGGGAGACAGCACCTGAAATGCCAGCGTGTCTGCTTTTCGTGCTTTGATGAAACCTATGGAGAGCTATGCTGGGGGTGTGGCTATGCCCACAGAAGGGGCACTGCTCAGGAAAGCCAACATGACCCAAGAGGAGGCGCCCTGGAGCACAAGGGCAGTGCCGAGTCAGGCCGCGTGCTCTCTGCAGGCAGGACAACAGCCAGGGAGGCCCACAGCAGAGGCAGCTGTCAGCTCCCTCGAGACAGTGCAGCATTAGGGACATCAGGACGACCTTGGAATCGCTGTGGATTAATTCTATGTCCCTAGGACACCATGAGAGACCTGGGCCCAGGGAAAGCAAGAGATGTTACTGGCACTGGCGAGACTTTAGCTTCTCCCCCACACACTCCAGCTTTCAGGGAAATGACAACATTCTGTCAAGACCAGTGGTTTCGAATTATTTTTATACCATGGCAACTATTATTCAAGGAGCCCCATTACATAAAACTCCAGTATATGAAATGGCTGAGAACAGAGCCACTGGGGTTGCAAGGGCAGCACAGGAGGGCTCAAGCCTCTCTCTGCTGCCAGGCATTTGTCAGGGAGGGAAGAAAGGAAAGCAAGTGCTAAATATAGTCAATGAGTAAGTGTGCCTGATGTAGAAAGTAAGCCAGCAGACCACAGCCCATGGGTGGACTCTGGCACTGTGCTTGGTTTTGTGAATAAAGTTTTATTGACCCAGACACATTCACTGACCTGCTATCCAAGGGTGCAGTGGAGGCTGTGTGGGCTCCATAGGAAAGGCAAGCAGAGGGGAGCCTGTCACTACTCGTGAAGTCGCCCCTCATGCTCAGGGGTGACTGTCCCTAGACTCACCTCACAGAGTTGAATGTATACATAGAAGACACTGCTGAACCCCCACATCATGGGAGTAGATGCTGAATAAACAAGAAATTTAACTTCTCATTTCCAAATGGGAGAAGAGGTAACCAAGGAGTCACCCTCCAAATGACTCTTCACAAGACAACAAGCAGCTCGAACGCTGCAGATGCCCCCTGCAGACCTCACCGTCCCTGCAGCATGGACACATGGAGGGCCTGGGAGCAGGACCACAGGGCCTCTCCACCTCCAGGATCCTCCTGCCACCCAGATGGGACAGCAATCACAGGGGCTGGTACGAGAAAGCCCACTGCCTGTAGCTGCTCTCAAAAGAAAGGGCCTGAAAACCTCACATAATTATGGAATTTTGCAGTGACTAATGAAGACTACTTATAAAATCCATCACTCAAAGTTGTGACTTCCGGTGGGAGTCGTGGCTTAAAATGGACTTTCTGAAGCACAAAATCCCTATTTTGAAATCTGGTAACTCTGAGGCATGGCACAGACACAGCCTCCAAATCCACGAGCAAAGATGGCAGCTCCTGGAGCTGCAGAGGCCCCAGGAAGGATGACTCCACCAGGACAGGGAGCCCTGTGGGGCCGAAGTGGCTGAGCAAGTGGCAGGGATGGAGAATGGTACATTTCAGGATGGGCTGTGTCTCAGGCTCAGACACACATCCCAACCTCTTCTCACTGTCCCAGAACCGGGCTGGCAGAGGAAGAAAAAGGCAGTGCATTCGTCCTTTACAGACACAAAAACCGAGCTTCATATGGGGGCCTTGATGCTCAGGGACACAGAGGGAGGGAAGGTCCGGCCAGAGTCAAGTCCCCTCCCGCATCGGCCCCTGTGCCCGACTGCCAAGCACTGCGGAGTCCAGGCTTGGCCACGCTTACTCTGAGAAGCAGGGTTAGGGTCTGGTTTTAGGAAAGGCATATGCAGGAGGCCATCAGTGAGGGCCCAGGATCAAATGGAGCCCAGTGGGAGGAGAAAGCTGGCACCGGGACTGCACCAGGCACAAGGGAAGGTACACAGGGCTTGCTCTGTGCCTGGACCCCTGTAGGGGCTCTCAATCCTCAGGGGACACAGTGAGCACCCCTGGGAGGTGCCCTCATCACCAGCAGCTCACACACCCCCAAAGCCCAGGGGTTCCCAGAAGGGCGCAGAACACAAAGCAACGGAGCCGTATTTCATCAGGACAGCGCCTGTCGGTGCTGCGTGGTTCTAATTTCCCAGGGACTTTGCTCCGGCATGATCTACGGTCGTCCTGACATTTCACCTTCCTCTGCTGAAAAATTCATCCCGGGCCTCACGTGGGACGCCCTCGCCCAAACTCGGGGCAGGAGATTGATTCCAGGCCCGCTAATCGCAGCTGCCACTCACCACCCTTCCCTGGCCGCACTGGAGCCCAGCAAGTTGCCAATTACACAGTCAACTTTAAAAATCCAATTTATCAACCCGTTTGCCATGACTTTTTACATCCATTCTCCAGCATGGGGGAGCAGACACTATTTTTAAGGATATAACCCCTCTTTTGGTCCTCTTGAAATCTTATAGCACATTACGAGGGCTTTTTTTTTTTTTTTGCTTTTTTTTGGAGACAGGGTCTCGCTTTGTAGTTCAGGCTGGCCCTGAGCTCACTATGGTGCCCAGGCAAGCCACCACGAACTCAGCAATCCTCCTGTCTCTGCCTCCTGAGTGCTTCTTGCTTCTTTTTTTAAAGAAAATTTTTGTGGTTTTATGTTTAAGTCACAGTCCACAGTGACCCAAGTCACCAACAGGCAGAAGAGCAGGGGAAGGGCGGCTGTCCTGTGTCTCAGTTTCTCACTGTCCCCAGCCCTGCATCCTGACAGCTGGCCCAGGCTCTGAGCCCCACATGCTGCCTCACATTGACATGTGCAGCTGGTCACCCCACAAGGCCAGTACAGGACAGTACAGCTGTGTGCACAGACACCTCTACCTGCTGCTGCTGCACAGCGACCCCTCCACAGAAGCACATGCCCTAGCATCACCGCCAACGTCCCTCATCACCACCCCTACCATCCCCCATCACCACCCCAAACCCCCACTTTCACAAGCACCCAACCATCACCCCATTTGTACCTCACTCCCCTCCCCCACGGCACCCCTGGAGCCCCAGCACCTCACACAGAGAAAGCACAGTACCAAGTGACCATCAGAGAAAAGCTCAGTGGCATGGTCTCACACATCTGTCTGCCATCTTTCTCTAGAGCCACCACAGGACACCAGCTCGACTTAGGCATATATTTAAACCACAGCATCACAGGGTTCAACCCATAGCAGGCAGGGACTGAATCACACCTCAGATGCCCAGGCACCATGTCGTCACCCCAGGAGGCAGGACATTTGTGCACAAACCTGTTGTGGGGCCAGAGGGGCAGGAGCACAGTGTGCACAACCACGCACGGTGCGAGGCATGCTAGCAGAGAAACCACGAGATAGCACGGTTCACGGTTCATACTCCCCTGCACGTGGACAGTAGCTCCTGTGCAGTGTCACGTGATCACAGGAGAGCAATACCTCCTGGCACCTGCTGTGCTGGTCAGAACGAGCTGAAGTCTCCCCAATGCAGCCCACCCCTCAGGTGAACTGCACCCAAAGCAGCTGTTTCTTCTCAATGCTGGCCATGTTGGTCTGTCCCAGAGGGCTTTACTTTGCACAAGGAAGTCTCTTAGCTCTATTCCCATGTGGCTCACGCCTGTCATCCCCACACTTGGGAGGCAGAGGCAGGAGGATTGCTGAGTTCGAGGCTTGCCTGGGCTACATAGTGAGCTCAGGGCCAGCCTGAACTACAAAGTGAGACCCTATCGCATGTGGCTCCCCTAGAGAATAACTTCAGTGCAGGGCCTCAGAGCAGGCTGCAAAGCAGGCCAGGCTCTCACGCCAGCTGGCAATGCTCTGGGCCACTTTCCCACACCCCCAACCCCAGCCAGGTGCAGTCCAACCTTGGGTAGCTCCAAGTGCCCAGCAACATGGGTCAGAGCTCAGGACATCAGCTATGGGCAGACAGGCGGGCGTGTACAGCCCAGGCCCCGTGTTCCTGCAAGGAGCACAGGAAGGAAGGACTCTTGCAAGAACCTAGCTGCCCCCAAACCTCCACATAAATGCATGAATGTAGGAATCCATGGCTGTTCAGAGACAGAAGCTCTAACCACCCCCAAAATGTGACCATAGCTGGAGTTGGGGCCCTCAGGGACAATAAGGTTAAGTGAGGTCACACAGTGGGGTTTGGGTCAGAAAGACCACAGGCTGTGCGGGTGCGATGCACTCCTGTAATCCCGGGACCTGGATGCGAGCCAGGAGGAAGACAAGTTCATGCCCAGCCTGGGCAGCTTAGCCAACTTAGCAAAACTCTGTCTCAACAATAATAATATTAAAAACATGCTGAGAATGTACCTCAGCCCTGGAAAACACACACACAGACACACACGCACACAAGAGCGCACAGAGGAAAGGGGGACACAGAATGAGGCCTCAGAAGGAACCAATCCCTGCTGCCAGGCTGACCCTGGACTTCTGGCCCCCAGAATTCTCAGGAAAATCTCCACCTCACAGCCACTGTAGTGTCCTACCAGGCACCTGAACAGGTCCTGAGCAGACCACCACACTGCTTAACACTTGCCCGGAAGCACGCATGGCTCTGTAGACGAGGGCCTGCTGGGGCCACACCAGCCACTCCAGCAGCCCAACAGTTCTGGCAGCTGGTCTCCCCTTCCCCAAGCTGGGGCTGCAGAGCGGCAGGCCCAGGCCAGGAGCAAGGCCCTGGGCGTGGAAAGTAGAGCCAATGCCCCATCTACAGTTGAGGCCGAGCTGGCACAGAGCTCTCTGCAATCTTGCAGGAGAAATTAATTCAGATTGGGTTTTGTCTAAGTACCCCCCATGGACGGAGACCCAGAGGAAGGGCCATAAACAAAGCGCACTGATGAACGGCGGGCCCGGGAGCTGGAAGGGGCATCCCACACTCTGGGGACCAGGCCTTATTTAACATCTTCATTAGTGATCTAGAAGGGGCAGTAAACAGCACATTAATTACATATCCAGATGATACTGAACCTGGAGGTGCTGCTGAAAGTCAATGCGGACGGAGAAATGATTCAAGTGGGATCCGAAGAGGATTGTGAGCAGTGTACGATACTACACGCTTCAGCAACATGGAGGAGGAGCCCAGCAAAAACCTTTCCGGGCTGGGAGCGTGTAGAGCGCTTGCCCAGCAGACACAAGGTCCGGGGTTCAATCCTCAGAATGGGGAAGACTTCCCCATGCTCTGGAAGGACGGCCCATTCCCACAAGACAACCATGTCCGGACAGACGGTGCAGGCCTCCATGTCCACAGTCAAACCCTGGCAGACTCAGCAGGCTCACATGAGGGCCTGGCCTCACATAAGTGCTGGGATGACAGGCATGAGCCTCTATGCCTGGGTGAGATAAAGGGAACATATTTAAGATCTTTGACCACATGGCTCCTAAACTCCAAGTACATTCTTTTTAAATGACAAGAGCCATTTATCTCAGTGATTCAGTGTCTACTTTGCAAACTCAAGATCCCAAGGTCCTTTGCAAACTCAAGGTCCCAAATTCAATCCCATAACCACATACAACAACACCAGGCATGCTGACTCACACCCACCAACAATCAGAACCACATACCACAGTGCTGTGTGTGGTGACTCACACCTGTCATCCCAGCACTCGGGAGGAAGAGGCAGGAGGATTGCTGAGTTCGAGGCTTGCCTGGACTACATAGTGAACTCAGGGCCAGATTGAACTACAAGGCTAAACCCTGTCTCAAAAAAAAGTGACAATTCACCCCATCCATGGGAGAAAAAATCAATAAGGAAATATTTTATTACAAAATGAATTTATACTGTCTTGCTTCAGAAGCAGTGTCCTAGAGCCTAGAAGGAAGGGTTCAGAGCAAAACTGAAAGACACAACCCCAAATGTGCTAATCCTGCAATCTGAAATCTTCAAAGATCAAAATTCCTGAAGCCTAAAATTCACCTCAGCTCCTTCTCAATTCTTAGAAATCTACTTTTTCTCCTCACTAAGGTTTCTCTGGTTGTCTCGAGTCCAGGTCCTAGTGAGGCAGTGTTTTATGGCTCATCTCTATTTTCTGTACCTCTGAAATTAGAAAAGAAATCAAAATCCCCAAAATACAATTCTGAGAAATAAAATTTGATGCAAAAATTAAGGACATTTTCACACACATGCACAGTGCTTATAAACAAAGCCAGTATTATAATGCACTTTCTCAGAATCAAATTTCCCACTTCCAATCCTCTTCTATCCACCCACTGCCACCATCTTCCCAGAAGTCCTTGCCAATCCTCTTTTGTGACTTTTACAATGGAAACTGGGTTTGGTAAGACTTTCAGAACTGTAGCCTTTCATGACACCCTTTTTGATCCGGAGACTTTTTACTAATATATGTTTGTAATACATAATGGTTATGTTCATTTGGGAGAAAGTTCTATCTATATCTATCATATGTTGATCATTTTTGACCCCTTTTCCCTCCCATCCTCTCCTCTCCCGTTTCCCCAGATTCCCTTCCCTGTCCACAAAAAGTCAACCCCCCAGTTTCCTACCATCTCTTCTTCTGCTCTTCAAGTAATTTATACTTTGGATTTCTTATACAGGAGAAACTGCAATATTTAACCTTCTGTGTCTGATTCATGTCCCTTAACTGTAACCTCAAGAACCATTCATACAATTTCTTCTTTTTAAGTATTGTTTACTTTGTACGTGAAGATTTTTTTCCTTCTACCAGGAATCAAACTCAGGACCTTACACCTGTGAGGCAGGTGCCAGAACCACTGAGCTAACACCCAGCCTAAAAGTATTTTTATAATATAAAAAGCTTGTACAAAAAAAAAAAAAACTCATTGGGCGTGGTGGCTCATACGTGTAATCCCAGCACTCGGGAGGCAGAGATAGGAGGATTGCTGAGTTCGAGGCTTGCCTGGGCTACATAGTGAGCTCAGGGCCAGCCTGAACTACAGAGCGAGACCCTGTCTCAAAAAAAAAACCCCTATATCCCTACAAATGACTCAAAATAACCCTTTTTCTGCCTGAGTAATATTCTACTGTGTTCACATACCACACTTTCTCCACTATCGTGCTCATGACAGCTGGGGCCTTTCCGTAATTTCATTATTGCAAGTTTTGCTGCTACAATCAGGGAGTGTGTGGACAGCTCTAGTAAATTGTCTTTAATATGGCAGCTAGATAGCAGGAGAGAAAGAGAACCAAGTGAAATGGAATTTCTACTTAGTTTTTTGAAGAATCTCTGTACTGCTTTCCTACATCGCTCACTCTACTTTGCATTCCCACCAACAGTGTAGAAAACCTCCTTTGTCTACACAGCCTTTCAGGTGTTGGTCATTTTCTGAATCCTCAGGACAGCCCCCATAAACCGCTGGAGTTAGGTGGAACTTTAAAGTTGTTTTGATTTACATTTCCCTGCAGGCAAAAGCCACCAAGCACTTTCTCAGGTACATGTTGTCCTTCTTTTGGAAAGGTTTCTAATCATGTCAACTGTCCACTGTTTTTTGTTTGTTTGAAACAGGGTCTCATTTTGTATTCAGGCTGGTCCTGAGCTCACTATGTAACCCAGGCAAGCCTTGAATTCAGCATCCTCTGCCTCTGCCTCTGCCTCTGCCTCCCTAGTGCTGGAATTACAGGCATGAGCCACCACACCCAGCGCTGTGGTGCGTGGTACTGATTGCTGGTGGGTGTGAGTCACCACGCCCGGTATTGTTGTATGTGGTTACCAGGGACTGAACCAGGGACCTTGTGCTTGCTAGACAGGCGCCAGAACTATTGAACTAAATTTCCAACCCCCTCAACGGTCCATTTTTTGATGGGGTCTTTGCATTGGGGAAATGAGTTTTTTTTTTTTAGTTCTTTACGTATTTATTAGTCCTCTATCAGAGGAATATGCAAAAATTTTGAGTTTTTAAGAGCAAACAAAAATTTTCCTAACTTGTACATTGTCTCTTCAGTCCAGTGGTTGTGTCCTTTGCTGGGAAGAAGCTTTTTAACTTGGTCTAACCTTATTATGTACTTTTGGGAGCCAGTTCTGTGCAGTGAGATACTCTCCAGAGCATCCCTGCCTATGCCTACATCTTCAAGGGTTTTACCTACTTTACCTTCCAGCAGATGCAGTATCTGTTTTTATATTTATTTATTTTTATCTTATTTTAGTACAGGGTAAGAGATCTGAGTTAGATCCATTCTACACATGAGTAACCCATTTCCCCAGCACCATTGTTAAAGAGTGTATCTTTTCTCTAGCACTTGTTTCCAGACCTCTTTCAGAGATGAGCTGAAGATGCACAGGCTGTTTCTGTGCCTTCACTCCTATGCCACCAATCTGCACTTCTATCTCTGCGGCAGGGCCTTCCTGCTTGTATTACACAGCACCAGTGCAAGCTGAAGCCCAGGACGGCGCTGCCTCTGGCTGTGCTCTTCCTCTCAGCACTGCTCCGGCTGTTCTGGATCTCTTCTGCTTATATGTACATTGTAGAACTTTTTTTAGTATGTGTGCTGCTGAAGCGAGCACTGTAGAACTTTTTTTTCTAGTTGTCTGAAAAATGTTACTGGTATTTTAACAGCAATTGCATAGATATCACTTTGGTAGTATGGCAACTTGGAGGACACTGTCCTGCTTAAACAGGGGTGGAGAATGAATGCCTCTTCATCCCCTAGTGATGTTCACTTCTTAAGCTTGCTTGTTAAAATACTGTTGTTTTCATTATGGAGATCTTTCACTTCTTTGGTTAGACTGATTCCTAATTCCTGGGTATTTAATTTTTTTTTTTGAACTGCTGTGAATGGGACTGTTTTTCTGATCTCTTTCCCTGCAGTTTCACTGATGGTCTATAAGAATGCTGTTGATTTTGTATCCAGTGCTCACTTCGGCAGCACAGACACTAAAATAGGAAAGGTTCTATGCCTGCCACATTGCTGAGTTCGTCTATTAACTCTGTTAGTTTCCTGATAGAGAGTTTCAGGTCTTCTAGTGAAGACTCATATCATCTGCAAATAAAGAGAAGGGTCACCCTTGTCTTGCCCCTGACTCCAGAGTGCAAACTTTCAGTTTTTTCCCAAGTAGGATGATGTGGGTGTCGGTTTATGCTAAATGGTGGCTTTGATGAGTTTGAGGTGTAGCTATTTTCACTGGAATTTTATCATGAAATGAGTGTTGGGCTTCCCCAGTGCGGGGCCCAGGACACTGGACAGGGGTGTCCCTGCGTCCTCTGGGCAGCAGGCTGTCATTATGAACTCTCGTGTATAAAATAAAAGTGACAAAAATGGCGGAAGACAGGTACACTACGTGACTTGCCTGGGTCCCACAGCTAATGAGGCCAACACCCCTCTCCTGCTGTCTACTCCACAGCACACTCCAGGCACAGGCTCCAACGGGCAGCTGTGGGGTCCTCTACCAGGGGGCCACCTCCCCTCCATGTCCCGAGGCGGGTGGGCAAACAAGCAAACCAATGACTGCAAGGCAGCGGCAAGGTTTCTGCAGGGAAGAACTTGACACATCCCTACCTCACAGCGACTTGTTTCCCCAGTGTCGCAGCAAGCAGCACTGGGCAGGCGGCTCCTTGGTGCTGTGTCCGCCTTTCATCACCAGAATTGACTTTCATGAATTATTTCCACACAAGTCCCGAGCCAGAAAGAACAAAAAGAAACACACTTTCCAGGATCCATACAACAGACACATCCAGCTTCACACCCGCCCGGGCTTGAGCCTCCGATGGAAGCCACACTTGGCTCTTCTGGTGGTGGTGGTCACTTGCCCAATGCCAGTCAGTGTCTGAAACTGAAGCCTGTGGATGTAGGATGCCAATTTGGCCATGACTTTAACGGAGCTGGGGATTCCTGTCACTCTGACACACAGCCACGGTGACACCGCAGCACAAAACATTACCACCAGCATGTAGTCACGCTGGTATAGAGCTCCCCAGCTGTGGGTCTTAGAAAGAGGGAGTGGGAATGGGAGTAGCCAGGCCCCATCACAAGCTACGTGCGGTGGCACACTCAAAATGGAGCACAGCAAAGTGCAGTGACTCATGCTTGTTACCTTAGCACTCCAGGAGGCTGAGGCAGGAGGATCACAAGTTCAAGCTCAGCTGGGCCAACTTAGTGAGATGCTGTCTCAAAATAAAAAATAAAAAAGGCTGATAGACAGCTCAGTGTGAAGGTGCTGGGTTCTATCTCCAGCACAAAATAGAAAAGGAAAATAAGAAGAATGCAAGACAAGTCATTTCACAACAAATCCTACATGGCATTGTGTGACACTCACAGACAGGGGCCACACAGCTGAGATGCTTCTGTATAAAACATCTGAATTGGGGGCCGGAGATTTAGCTCAGTGGTTCCGGCACCTGCCTCACAAGCATAATGTCCTGAGTTCCATCCCGGTAACCATATACAATGCTGGGCGTGGTGACTCACACCCACCAGCCATCAATACCACATACCACAGTGCCGCATACCACAGTGCCGGGCGTGGTGGCTCACGCCTGTAATCCCAGCACTCGGGAGGCAGAGACAGGAGGATTGCTGAGTTTGAGGCTTGCCTGGGCTACATAGTGAGCTCAGGGCCAGCCTGAACTACAAAGTGAGACCCTGTCTCCAAAAAAAAAAAAAAAAAAAAAAACTGAATTGGGAGGGGCTTTGGATCAAGATGGGGACTGTGGAACCTAGGAGCCCCACTCCTAGCTAGGAAGAGCCAGTCTCAGCCTCCAGAATAACCCTCTCCACGGAGAGTTCTGGATTCCTTTCTCTTTTCAATAGTTAATGCTCCCCTTTCCTAGCTAACCATTTATACCCGGAAACAAAGAACATCTTCAGCCTTTCGATATCTGTACAAAAATACAAAGGAAAGTTTAATCAGAGACCTGGCACCAGCAAGGTTCAGAAATGTGCCACAGGGTCCTGGGCACAGTAGGGTGCCCTCCATCCTGTATCTAATTAGCTCGCACTCTGGACAGCGGCCTGTGACCCTCAAGGGGCTGACATGGCCACCTCTGTCACCCACTCCCTCCTTTCAAAGACTCATCATCTCTCTCAGGATCCTGGTTTCACAAAGGACCATGATACAGTCTTCCAGGGGAGACCCACATCTTCTCTTTGCCCATTGTCACAAAGTCATCATTTAAATTGAAGGATGCAGTTTTTTTCCAGTGTGGTGCAGAGGTGACCAGGACATGGTGGCTCTGAGCAGGAACGCTGCGTCCTGCCCTGCAGGTGCAGAGGTTGAGACGGCTGAGGCAGGATCACCAGGCTGGGCACTGACACTGAGCAAGAAGAGCCCCCGGATGTCCTCCTGAGGACGCCAGGGTACAACAGGGGGTGCTGGCACCAAAGCCACACATTTACTTTCTGGGAGGTAAAATCGCTCCCAAGTACGGCATTAACCTGGCCCCCTTTTTGTCAGGCTCCATCCATGTTCATGACCTCAAGGGCTAATGGTTGTTTTTCAAAAGCAGGACTCTAACAGCAATTAGCAACAGCACCTGGATTCCAGAAGTGAGGACCACAGAGCACTTCTTGACCATGGTGGGATCTGAAACTCTTTCTAAAGGTGGCCAACTTCAGATGTCCTTGGTGCAGTGAGAATCCTGGCACCACTCTCAAGCTGCACCCACAGCCATGTCTCCGCCGGCCAGACTGCGGCTCTAGGTCTGGCTCTGCGTCCCCCCTTCTTGGTCCCGAACACGGCTGCCTCAGACTCTGGGGCTTCTCCAGACAGAGCCTTGGGCAAAAACCCTGCTCCATTTGTGAGATTCTTGCAACTTCTGAACTCTACTGGGTAACCTACCTCCATTCATCGCAGCCAAGAGATTTCTAATTTTTATTACTGGGAATAAAATAAAATTGATACTACATCGCACTTTCTCCCAGGTCCCTCAAGAAGCCCCTCTGGCTGTGTCAGGCAGACTGTGGCAGAGTGAGGGGGTTCTGGGGGAACACTACTCAGTGCCTCCTGTGCAGAGGGGCAAGCTGCCCACACCTGACCCCACTGGCCTGCAGACATCCAGCGAGGCATGCATATTACTGCGTGTGCCCAGTGTGAAACGGGAGGCCAGACAGAGTGGTCAGCTCACATGTGCACTCACTTCCAGGACACCGTCCTCCATGGAAGCTGAGCTTTGTTCCACCACCTCCCCCCAAGATACCCTGTGTGGTCAGCAAGCCTTTTTTTGAATAAATGTCTGTCTCCTCACCTTTCAGTTCTGTTCCTTTAGCATGGTTTAAAGCAGCCAGCCTGATCTGTAAATATTTTCTGAATGATCATGTGCTTTACCATTCAGTATCTCAGAGGCAGGAGGTGTTAGCGTTAAGAGACACGGGACAGGAAGTGGACATCTCCGGGGCTCGGCAGGCCTGCAGGGTGCAGGGAGAAGTGGGACGGATGGGGATGCACCCAGGAAGACAGTGTGTTGGAGAACTGTCCCCGGGAGTTGAGGGCCCCGTGTGTGGCAGGGGAAGAGCACGGCTTTCAGAGAGCTGACCCAGCCACCTTCTTCCCTCATGTTCTCTCCCTCTCTTGTGTTTTGCTGTTGTTGTTGTTTTTGCTGCTTTTTTCTTTCAGGACTAAGGATGAGACCCAGGACCTCACACATGAGGCAACCACACTTGCTCTGAGCTACATCACCAGCCCTGGGCTGGCCCCAAATTTGTGATCCTCCTGCCTCAGTCTTGTGAGTAGCTGGGATCACAGATGCATGGCACCACACCCTGGGCATTTTCTCTCTTTCTCCGTGTCACCTGTATTGAAGGTATACGTGTACGTCTATGTGTGTGCACCGTACGGTAAAGCAGTTGCTGCCATAAGGTAGGCTGATGCCACCACCTCCTCTCATCCCACTGGCTGCAGAGGCTGCTCACCAAGAGCATTAGTGCCAAGAGTGCCCACAACAGGTCCCAGGCTTCCCCGTCTACCATGCTGCCCCTCGTAGCTGCTGTCCTGCTCACATCTCCACATGTTCCACTGTGCTTCACACAGCACATAGGCAACTCCTCATGCCCACGGATGAAGAAGTGTCCATACACATGGGCATGAGGGAGATCGGCGGGGACAGGTGTGCGCAGGGCACTGGGGCGTGCAACACTCAGGGCACTGAGCATGGGCCAATTCTGGAGGTTCAGGTCTCTGCCCACCCAGCTTAAGGGCCACTCTGCCTGGGAACTGCACAAGAAGCACCCCACACCGTCCAGCTGCCCAGCACACGGGCCACTCAGGGCCTGTCTGGTCCTGGGCTCTGCCGCCCCACTGTGCCCCAGGGCTCGGGACTCAGAACTGAACTCCAGAGAAGCCTGCCCCAGCCCAGCAACACCCAGAAGGTCTGCTGCAGCGAGACGGGGGCAACAGCCAGGCCGGCTCTGCAGGTGCGACTCCCACAAGGCCAGGGTCTGCATGGAGGCTGGGGAGGACTTGGGGGACACTAGGAGGAGGGGGGAGCTTCTAGAAGGGTGGCTTAGGCAGTGAGTCAGCCGGGACGCAGCCACGGGTGCAGGAGGGGTACTGTGTAGCCAAAGGCCAGAGGACAGAGCCAGGCCGCTGGTGCCCTCTGCTGACCATGAGGCCAGCGCAGCGAGGACAGCACAAGACGAGGCAGGCATACCTCACAAGCACCTCACATGTACCTCACATACACTTCACATGCACGTCACATGCCTCACACATACCTCATACTCCTCACACGCACCTCACACACACCTCACATGCCTCACACACGCATCACATGTACCTCACACATACTTCACACATACCTCACATGTACCTCACACCTCACACATACCTCACACACACCTCACACGCACCTCACATACCTCACATGCCTCACGTGCACCTCATCACATGTAATTCACATGCCTCTGTGCACCTCACATGCCTCATGTACAGCTCACACATACCTCATGTACCTCACATGCACCTCACACACACCTCACACACACCTTACACACTACACATACACCTCACAGGTGCCTCACACATACACATACCTCACAAGCCTCACATCCCACACATGTACCTCACATGCCTCACACAACTCACACATCTCATATGCACCTCATATGTACCTTACACACATTTCACATGCCTCACACGTCTTACATGCATTTCATACATCTCACATGCCTCACATATGCCTCATACACACCTCACACTCCTAACATACTTCATACATGCCTCACACTCACTTTACACACCTCACATACCTCACATGGCTCACATGCACCTCACACGCCTCACACACCTCACATCACACACACCTCACATGCATGCCCATGTGATACTGCATGCACCTCCCTATCTAAGACTCACAGCAGACAGTGTGATGCACACATCTCACACACACACACACAGGGCAGTGGAGCAGAGGCAGGCACAGTACACACAGGATACTGTAAGCACTCACACACATCACACTCACACTACACATACACACCACACTCAAGTACAGAAAATGAAAAAGAAATTAAAGTGGCAAAGCCACATTTTAAAATAAAAGATCAACTCTGAACATGTACCTGTGGTGATGCTTTCTCCCATGAGCCTTTGGGAGGCTGTGTAACACTGAGAAGCTACCCGGCACAGCTGCAAACTCCTAGGATCCCGCCTACTCGAAAGCTGAGGCAGGACAATCGTTAAGTATGAGCTCCTTAGCAAGACCTTGCCTCAGAAGGTGGGAGGTGTCGCTCAGTGGTAGAAAGCAGGCGTGCGGTCCCGGATTCAATTAGCGGTACAGAAAGAACAAAGAACAAAACTCTGTAAACGGGAAGTGGGATGCGCAAGGCACAAGTCTCCTGAACGCACCCGAGGTGAGAACCAAGTAGCACAGGCCACCTGCACCCCAAGAAGTTTGCGGCGTCAACATCAATTGTGCGAGTGCCTGGCTCATCCAGGTGGCAGGGACAGGGCTACATCAAGACAGGAGGCTGGCATGGTGCACCTCCCTGTCCCCATCACAGCAGCAGTGTGCTGCCAGGCACCAGTGACATGTGTGAACACACACAGTGCAGCTCAGACGGTCTCAACCTAGGGACCGCCTCATTCTGCTTGCACACTAGTGCATTTCTTTTTAATATTTCTAACTGGGATTGAATGCAGGACCTGGTACTTGCAAGGTAGGTGCCAGAACCACTGAGCTAAGTCCCCAGCTCTGACATTGATGCATTTCTGGTACAAAATTATCAGAAAGAAAAGGTAAAGTTTTTTTACCCTTCATCACACAGAGAGAAAGTCCCAAGGATTTATCATACATGCAACTCCCCCAGCACCCAGACTCACAGCTTCACAGTCCCCAGCACTGATGACAAATCTCCTTCAGTGACCTGGTGCCACCTCCGCCTCTCCCTTGTACCAGGACAGACGCGTCACCATCTGATCCGAAAGAATCTGTCTTCCAGCTACTGTCACCTATGGCCAACTCCCCATCCTTTCTAAGACACACAGTGTCCTCAGACACGGAGGCTCCTTCTGTGAACAGGAGGCTCCTCAGCTTCACAAGTGCAGATGGACTATTGCGACGTCTGGTTCGGTTTTTGAAACAGGAACTTATTAGGCTGGCTGTGAACTCACAGCGATCCTCCTGCCTCAGGCTGAGGAGTGCTGAGATTACAGGTGCATACCATGACACCCAGCTGGACAGTCCCTTCCCAACAGGGATGAGTGGGTAAAGTGGGGCTTTGCTCATTTGCACTGAAAAACAAGCTGTGAGTTAACCCAATCTCCACGCTGACTCACAAGGGCACTGTGCTCCTCACTCCACGGCATGTGAGTGTGCAAGAGTAATGCCATTCGACAAACAGAGCTGCAGAGATGCTGCAGACTAAAGTTATGATGCAACTTACAGCCCTGGCTTATGCGCATGTCCACAATTCTGCCAAGACCCGATCTCGCCACCGTACTCCACTTCAAAATATACTCCCT
>PVIC010001268.1:0-58412 GCA_004025085.1 Thryonomys swinderianus
CTAAGAAACCTTAAGGAAACATTAAAAAATGTTTCGTTGCATGACCTGTAGTCAGACTACCATTTGTTTCTCCCTGTACTCAGTAAAAAGAATATTCTTTTAGACATTTTCACATACTCGGATTTAATATTCCTGACCGGAGCGGTCTTTCTGCTGGTACTGTGCATGTCACAGCGGAGTCTGTCACCCCTGGCCCTTCTCTCAAGTCCTGTGCTCTACAAACATCACTTTCTCTGATTTAACATGAAAAAAGATGGAAATCTGCATTCAGCAGCCTGTGGTAGATAAATTCTTTCAGATCTGTTGTAAAGAGTAATTTATCCGTAATCATAGACACACTTTGACTTACAATAGTTTTGGTGGATAACTTTTACTAGAGTTAAAAAGTAAGTGAATGTTTAAATAGTAGGAACAGTTAGGTCTGTGACTGTAAGGAGTGAGTTGAATGTGGACAGATGCTGAAAGATGTCACTGACATCTTTTAATCTACCACCCACCTTCTTTATTTTAGAGTTCCTAGTTCTGATTAGAGCTTGGCAGTGTGGAAGAATGTTCTAGAGCCATTTTCAGGGGAGTTGTGTGGGTTTGGCATGAAAAATCATGCTTTTCTGTTAAACATGAATTAGATGGTTAAATGTGTAGAAATTAAAGACATCATTGTATTGGATTTCTAACAGAATGTTGACCATTGAAAGTTCTTGGGCTTTGAGAGTATCTATCTATCATGTTGTCTTACAATCATTTGCTGCCCACAGATTGGATTTCCTTGAAGCCAGGGCCAAATATTATTTATTTTACCACTTAGAGGGCCTGGCACATAGGAAATGTTTCATACAGGACTATTGTATGAGTTAGTGAATATCTTGAGATGGAAACACAGGAACAAAACGCCAGAGCTAATTGGACAGTTGATTGGCCTAGCATCCAAACCCAAAGGCTGCTGAGCAGTAGATAGTAAAAATCTGAAAGAAATTTATAGGAATTTTCCCTAGGGCTGGCTCAGCACATATTCGTCCCAATATTGAAAGAAAATAACTTGGATGAAGACATAGAAGGCTTGCTTATTAAATTTACATATGGCCAGAAGCTAGATCCAAAAATAATTCTACCAATAGCAAACACAACAATAAATTAAATCATGTTTTTCATGGTTTTAATCTACCACCCACCTTCTTTATTTTAGAGTTTCTAGTTCTGATTGGAGCTTGACAGTGTGGAAGAATGTTCTAGAGCCATTTTCAGTGAGGGCAAGGAAATATGCTATGAAAAAACTCAAGTTTCCCGCAGTTTATTTGAGGTAAATGTTTGTAAAATACCAGATCAAAAGTAGTCTTAATGGGGGTATAGCTCAAAGGCTCCATACCTGCCCGGCAAGCACAAGGTCCTGAGTTCAGTCCTCAGTACTGGGGGAAAACAAAAATAGTCTTCAGAGAGTAAATTACATAATCTTTTTCTTCCTTAAATAACCACAGAAACTAGACTTAACTTCTGAATTCTTCTGACTAAATTACACATCTCTCTATGCAGTGTGTGTGTGAACTTCTGTTCTTTCGGTTGTAGGAGGTTTCTTGGCCTGTTCTCCTGCCTCTGGGGCAACCTGAGTAAAACAAACAGACCTTTTCAATTTTTCCCTTGACAAAAATTAACATCTTTTTCTGTTAGGTGAGTTGATATAAAATAAAAATAATAAGCCATACCTGAGGATTATGCCGAATCAGTGAGCCTCTGACACAACAATCCGATTTCCTTTTTTTTTTTTTTTTTGAGACAGGGTCTTGCTTTGTAGTTCAGGCTGGCTCTGAGCTCACTGTGTAGCCCAGGCAACCCTCGAACTTAGCAATCCTCCTGTCTCTGCCTTCCGAGTGCTGGGATGACAGGCGTGAGCCACCACGTCCAGCATGGTGGTATGTGGTATTGATTGCTGGTGGGCATGAGTCTCCATGCCCAGCATTGTATGTGGTTACCGGGGATTGAACTCAGGACCTTGAGCTTGCAAGGCAGGCGCCGGAACCATTGAGCTAACCCTCCGGCCCAACAATCAGATTTCTTTCAGTTTTTGATTAAATAGTTCAGCATCTTACCGTGTTGTCAGAGTTAACATTTCCTTACCCAGAGTGCTGGACCCAAACACTAGAAATCGCCATTTTTTTCTCCTCAGAAGTTAGCTTTTCTTAGTTCTTAGTTCCCCACCTTGGTTTTTAGCATATTTCACCTTTTTTTGAGCATGTCTTGCTGAGTTGCAGGGCTCTGGGGACTTAGTCACCCTCGGCTAGGATTTGCCCCCAAAACTTCAATAAATCTTTAGTGAGAGTCTCTTCTTAAATTTCTGAGAGGGTTCCCAGCCTTTTCTACTAAATTATACATTTCCTTCACTAGCAGTACAAGCTCTGGTTCCTACTTTTTTGTAATTCCACAGAGAAAATGCCCTTCAATATTATTTTTTCATGAACCATTGCAAGTTAATAATAATTTTATATTAATATTCATAGAAGGCTACACTAAAAGGATCTCTTCTTAAAGAAGGAGATAGAAATGTGTGTCAAATGCCTCCACATAAACTGCATGTTAGGAATAGATTTCTAATATACAGAAAACCAAGCAAAATCGTTTGAGTGTTAGATAACCTTCACAAATGGTTTAAATCCATGGCTTTCTTTCTGCAAGGATGCCATTTTCTTAACATCTAATCTTTATCATTTGTCTTGTATCTTTTAGAATCATTCTTAAGTTCATATCTTCTTCTACTTCCCTGTTCTTTTTACATTTTTAAGGGGTTGAATGCTTTCATGAGATGTGTGCAGTTATCATTTTTCTGTACTTTCCGTTTGACAGAAGAAGCCGTTTCTTTCCTCCTATTTTTAGTTGAGATTAATAATGGTGACATTCATTACAGAGTGATTGCTTTCAGATCACAAATTCTGTGGTAGTGACTTAGCCATAAAGTGAACAACCAAAAACATACAGAGAAAGGTGGGGTATATACCGCAGGAAAAACAATCCTGTGTGTCCAACCTCTGCCTCAGTTTTTACAAGACAATTTTTGAGCTTTCTCTGTCCATGCTATGAGCTTACCAAGTGAGACTCCAGAGAAAGTGTTCAAGTGAATCTATCCTTTCTCATTATGAAACTGTGCGACCTTGTGCAAACCTTGTGCCTTGAAGAATTTCTGTCATTTCTTGGATATGCCTATTTTTCTATGAAGTAATTGAAACATTGTAATTAGAGACTTCTGTTTCATAGTGTGCACTAGACAGAAAAGAAGCTTACGGGACAAGAATTATTTACTTTTAAAAATGTTGTTAATTGGGCTGGAGGGTTAGCTCAGTGGTTTCGGCGCCTGCCTCACAAGCGCAAGGTCCTGAGTTTGATCCCCGGTAACCACATATAATGCTGGGCGTGGAGACACACCCACCAGCAATCAACACTGCATACCACAATGCCTGATGTGGTGGCTCGCTCCTGTAATCCCAGCACTGGGGAGGCAGAGACAGGAGGATTGCTGAGTTTGTGGAGGCTTGCCTGGGCACCATAATGAGCTCAGGGCCAGCCTGAACTACAAAGAGAGACCCTGTCTCAAAAAGCAAAAAAAAAAAAAATGTTGTTAATCGTGTTTGTGTAGAAACTGGATAAAAACTTAAGTCTTTCTGGATGGTATCCTAGCCAGGTGTGGTGGCCCTTTGCCTATAGGCAAACTACATAAGAGGTTAAAGCATGATAATTATGAGTTCAAGACCAGCCAAGCCAATTTAGCGGAAAAAGAAGAGTTCTCCCTTAGAAAATTATATTAGAATAGCAACTTCCTCAAATTCCAGTGAGCATTCTTAATGTTCTTTCATTTTGACAGTTTACTCTGCCTGTCCTGGTAGGGTTCTGAAGAGCCCTTCATGAGTACAGCTATTAGCAAAGTAGAAATTTGAAAACATTTTGTTATAGAACATGTTATAATTTCAAGGAAGCAATAAAGCATCTCTGTATCCAGAAGAGTTTATTTATCTCGAATAGATGTAGAGAGAGAAATAGATCCATACTTTCATCGCAGGTGTTATCATAGAAAAAAGACCCTTAGGAAGGGGACAGGAACATAGGCTGGGGTTCATGTTATGTCACGTGACTACTGCGAGACCGTGGCCAGATCCGCTGGCCTGTGAGCCTCAGCTTTTTCCCTTGTAAAGTGAAGACCGTGGCTCCCTCTAGGCTTCTCAGTTGTCCAAATTAGATATTGAAATGAAATGTGATTAGCTGTTTCCCGCACATACCCAGCTCTACATAAATGATAGTTATTATGAAAAATAGGATGGAACAAGAAGAGAAATGCACGCTCCAACTGAATTGTAGGATACTCCTACATTACTTAAAAACCCTTAGTTGTCATCTTGTGTTCTTTTACTTTAAAAACACATAACATTTCCTTTAAAAATGTTCTGCATACCAGGTGCTTTGTAGAAGAGCGGGGTAAATGTGTATCTGTTGCCATATATGTGAAGCCGAAGGGCTGACGTTGAGTTGGACAGGAGCTGCTGTGTGTTCCAGAATGTTCCATTTTCAGACTGGACAGGGGGAGCCCCGCTTCAGAGCATTTCCCCCGGCTTTGTGCGTGGAAGCCTCCTTCTCGTGGGATGAGACGTCTGTAGGGTCCAGGGCAGAGATAGGCCCAGGGGACGGTCTTGCCCGGTGCCCACGCCCTTCTCTTTCTCACAGGAATTCCTCCCAAGTGACTTGAATGTACTTGAGGACCCTGTGGGCTCCGGCTGGGTCCTTCCTGCCGAGGCAGCGGCGCTGGTGCCAGGCACATGGCAGGTGGACGTGCAGGCCAGGGCTCTGGACCGTCAGCAGTGGGACGAGAGGATTGCCCACCGTCCCTGTGCCACGATCTTGTGAGGAGTCTGAGAAGTCAGAATTTAAACACAACAGAGGGTAGAACATACTTTATTTAGTTTAGGTGTGATAATAATAATATGGTGATGTTTTAAATGGAAGTGTAGCTGTGTCAGCAGGATTGCATGATTTGGTTCAATTCCCAGTACATCCTGTGGCAGGAACGCGGGTGGTGTGATGTCATCTCCACGTTGTCTGTGCAGAGAGGCCTGTGCCAGGCACAGTCACTGTGCCCCCTGAAGTACCCAGGGACTGAGGGCAGCCAGATCCAAAGCCCTCTCCTCGCTGCTCTTCGGCTCACAGACTGGTCGCCACCTGGGCACATCAGCTGCTGCGCCAACCCAGGGGGCAGTGACTGCCCTGCCACCGCCCGGCTCTTCAGCGCCACTTTCAGGAACACGGCCAATGCCAGTCCCCCCAGCCAGTTGCCTTCCTAATATCCACTCACACTCTGGAACCGGAGCCTTGGTGGGAAGCGGTCAGTTCACTGACTACCCACAAGCAGCGGGTTCTGTCCGGAGAACTTTGCAAGCAGCCCTGGAGCTCACCCTGAGATGTGTCTTAAGAGCTGGCATCTTGCAGGTTTTCATAATTTTTATGAGCAGGATATCATAAAACTCGAAACCCTGAACTGCCTCAGTATTTACACTCATCTACCATAAACTGCTATTTGGAGAGGTGGTGTGTGTAGCACACACCTTAAAAAAATCACACACAAAGGTCAGAGATTTAGCTCAGTGCTTCTGGCGCCTGCCTAGCCAGCACAAGGTCCCTGGTTCGATCTCCAGTAACCACACACAACAATACCAGGCATGGTGACTCACACCTACCAGCAATCAGTACCACATACCTCAGTGCCAGGCATGGTGGCTCACGCCTGTCATCCCAGCATTCAGGAGGCAGAGCCAGGAGGATTGCTGAGTTCGAGGCTTGCCTGGGCTGCATATTGAGCTCAGGGCCAGCCTGAGCTACAAAGTGAGACCCCGTCTCAAAAAAATAACAACAAAAAATTCACACATAAAGCAAAACACACTGTTCTTTCTAATCATGACTTGAAGGTCATTTAACGAAGAAACTTGCTCTTACTTTCGCAAGGAAGGGTGCAGAGTTGTCCTATGTTGCACAATGGGGATTATCAGGAAATAAAATATAGGAAAAACCACACACACGCACAAGTGACCCGGCACCCAACGAGGTCTGCGTGTGAGGGCTTGGAAGACTTTCCTTCCACTTAGGGCATGCTTGGCTTCCTCAAGTCTAGTCGGATCTAAAGACTTTGGGACAGTATTCATTACATAAGTGCAAAAATTAAAGATCACCCACTTCGGCACAGCTCTTTCTGAATGGGAGTGTGTTCTTAAACACCGAGGACCATTTCGCAGTGTAAGTTCAGTACCCTCAAGTCTGCAAAGGAATAGATACTAGACAGTTTGTTCAAACTAGACTTCCCTCTTCTTCTTCCTGTTTTTTTTTTTTTTTTGAGACAGGGTCTCGCTTTGTAGTTCAGGCTGACTCTGAGCTCACTATGTAGCCCAGGCAAGCCTCAAACTCAGCAATCCTCCTGCCTCTGCCTCCCAAGTGCTGGGATGACAGGCGTGAGCCACCACGCCCGCACTGTGGTATGTGGTATTGATTGCTGGTGGGCGTGAGTCTCCATGCCCAGCATTGTTTGTGGTTACTGGGGATCGAACTCAGGACATTGCGCTTGCGAGGCAGGCGCGGAACCACTGAGCTAACCCTCTGGCCCATTCTTCTTCCTGTTTTCATTTTTTTCCCTTCAAGTTTGCTTCCTGCTCTCTACATACATGTCTCTACATCAGTGTAGCCCGGGACCCAGTCACCTGTGTCCGGGCAGCTTCCCGTCCAGGGTGAGCAGAGATGGCTCCTCCCTGCCTCGCCGGCCCGGCCCCAGGCTCTGTGAAGACCCTGCCTTCTGCCACCCAGAAGCCAAGCCTGCTGTCTCGGCACCGCCGGGACCGTCGTGGTCCTGGGAGTTGTGTCCTGGGCACAGAGGAGGCCCCGGGCCGTGGAGGAAGGAGCGTCAGGGACCTGCTGTCTTTCCCCTGCCTTGTTTCAGCCTCTTCCCTTGAGGTCATGTGAACCTGAGTGTTCTGAGCTAAAAGCCCCGTAGTCTTCAGTGTGGGCACGACGAAGCTGTGGGTACAGCCCGGGCCGTGGCACCTGGTTAGATGGCATCCGTGTAACTTCCTACAGCGACAGGTATGGGGCGGTGGTCTGTGGATGATTCAGCCCAAAGCAGAGTGCTAGAGTTTCCCCTTGTAAGATGCCTCGGGACGCTGTGCTGGGCAGTGGGCAGAGCTGGGAAACCAGGCTGCAGGAGCTGGTCTGCATCCCAGAGGGTCACCTCGTGTCTCCAGGGTGTCTGCTCTCGTGTGCAAACATCCAGAGCGCGGTGTCGCTGTTCACCAAAGCCACCGGAAACCCAGAGGAGGAAGTGACAGTCTGACCCCTGGTGGTGCTAGGTTCCCAGAGTTTACCAGGAACTATCACCAGCTGTTGGCACAGGTAACCGGTTGGAATTTGTTAAGTTTTCATGTCCTTTTCTAGAGAGGAGTAATGGCTATTAGCATCCTCAGGACCCTCCGAAGCCTACTTTTAACTGCATTGTCCATTGTCAATCATGCAGCCAAGATAAATTTAAAGAAGACACTAAGATTGTAGGAGTTCAAGCACCTAAGGGTCTAAACGTGAATCCTTCCCCAGTAACTGTACATTGAAACAGGTTGGGAAACTTTAGAAACAGTCGTGTTGTCTAGGTCACACCCATGCCAGTTAAATCGTAACCTCCAGGGGTGGCCTGGGTATCGGGGTTTTGGTTTCTGTGCTGGGGTTCAGACTTGGAGAGCGTGCCCTCTACCACGGAGGTACCCCAGCCAGGTATCAGCACATTTAGAAGTTCCTCAGGTAATTCTAACATGTAGCTGATCTTGAGATCTGCTGGTAACGTATCATGGGCAGCAATAGAAGCGGGAAGGAAATACACATTCAGATATTCTTGTATTGTTTTCAGTCAATCAGTCTGTGGTCTATAAAATTTTAGGAGAGGCCAGGGATTTAGCTCAGAGTGCCGCCACCTCCCTTGCAAGCACAAGGTTGTGAGTTCAACCCCTGATACTAGGAAAAAAAAAAAAAGGAGTGCTAAATTTCTTATTCTTTCTCTATTTCACAAATATTCATTGAGTGCTAAGTACCAAGCATTGGAATGTTGACACTGAACCGGACCTAACCTGTTTTCCTTTGGACTGATGACAGGTAAGCCCGGATGGGCCTAGAGCTCTTCTAAGCCTGAGCAAATCTCTCGGGCATTTCTCCATTGGCCCAGGGCATTCGAGATGCTGGTTTGGGAGAAGGAAAAGCAGACCTTTTCTCTGTAAGTGGCTACACATCTCAGGAAATGCCATTCCATGTTAACTGACGAACTTACCCATGAACAGGAGCCCACCAAAGCGTGACCTGTACACAAGTCTGTGTAGCACAGGGGGTTCGGGCAACGCTGAACGTTGGTTTAGAGGTTGGCATTGGTACACACCGTAATGCACTTTTCCTCATAATTTTAGATTCACTGATTGGTAGAGTTGAAAGGAACCCTGAAGGGTGTGCTGTTTGGCTGGATAATGTCTATCTGAGGAAACTGAGGCCCTGGAAAGTGACGTGATCAGAACATAGTCAAGCAGGCACAGAGCCAGCCTGTCCATGCCCCTCCCAGTCACCTCCAATAACAGGCTCGAGTGCTGCCTGCGTGTGTCACGGCTGGCGAGCCACACCTCGCCGTGTGTTGCACTCTGTGTCACATTAAGGATCCTTGCATGTTCATAAGGAAATACAGCAGCTGTGCACAAAGGACTTTGTTGTTGTTTGTTTAGCGTGCTAGGGATTAAACCTCTCGCCTCATGCATACCAGGCACACATTCCACCACTGAGCTAATTGCTGTCTCTGCTTATTTTTAAGAATACAAGGCAAAACTCATTTCACAAGAAGGAAGTGTCAACGTGGGGTCCTTTGAAAAACAGTAGCCAAACATCAACGCTGAAGCACAGAATTAAGATGTTGCTTGCTTTATAGGCTTTTGCTCCTTTGTCTTCCATTGATTACGGCTCCATCTGCTGGCAGCAAAGGGACGTGTTATGATGCGTTGGATTTTGAGTTCTGGTCATTCCTGGAGGGGCCTATATTCTTAGCAGAGGATGTCTCTGTATAGAATATGGTACGTTTATATGTACGTATACATTTTAGAAAAATGCATGAATATATGTGCATTTCACTAGTAGATAGGGTGACCACACATTTTAAAGTTAATTAACAGATGAGATCCAGTCGGAAAGCCTCCGATAACTCACCTAAAATCCTGCAGATGTGTCAGAGCTGAGGACCAAAACAATTTCCTTCCAGTGTGTGTAGTCCATCTGATCAGTGTGATTCTTCATGTGTAGTTAGCAGTACATTTGATGAACAAGTGTTAATGATTTTGATGAAGAACTTTGTAGTGCTGGGGACCTGGCTTAATAGTAGAAAACGTGGGCCGGAGGATTAGCTCAGTGGTTCTGGCACCTGCCTCGCAAGCGCAAGGTCCTGAGTTCGATCCCTGGAAACCACATACAATGCTAGGCGTGGAGCCCACCAACAATTAATACCACATACCACAGTACCGGGCGTGGTGGCTCACACCTGTAATCCCAGCATTCAGGAGGCAGAGACAGGAGGATTGCTGAGTTCGAGGCTTGCGTGGGCTACATAGTGAGCTCAGAGCCAGCCCGAACTACAAAGCAAGACCCTGTCTCAAAAAAAAAAAAAAATAGTAGGAAACGTGTCTAACATGCAAGAGGTCCCTGGGTTCCAACCCCAGTACTAAAAAATAACTTTTAAAGAATGTTTTCTTGCACAGATCAGGTAATACAACAGTCTAGTGATGCATACTATGCCTTCATGTCTGTGGCACTCGCTGTACTTACTGAAGAGCTTCTCTGGGCAGCTAGAACAGTGCTGTCCTTGGACGGTTCAGGAAACAGTCACTCCAGTCACTTGTCTGTGTTGTGTGTTCAGAGGGAGAACCTCAGGTGAGGGGAAATCCAAAAGCGAAAGTCTCCCACACTGTTCTTTTCTGGGGTAAGTAGTTACTGGTGTGCAATGTATCTTTCTAGACTTCTCTGTGGACACAAAAGCATTAGCATGTGTGCACACGGTGACTTGGGTACAGTGCATTCTTTTTTTTTTTTTTTGCCTTTTGAGACAGGGTCTCATGTTGTAGTTCAGGCTGGCCCTGAGCTCTATGGTGCCCAGGCAAGCTGCCGCAAACTCAGCAATCCTCCTGTCTCTGCCTCCCAAGTGCTGGGATGACAGGCGTGAGCCACCAAGTCCGGCATTGTGGTATGCGGTGTTGATTGTTGGTGGGCGTGTCTCCACGCCCAGCATTGTATATGGTTACCGGGGATCGAACTCAGGTCCTCGCGCTTGCGAGGCAGGCGCCGGAACCACTGAGCTAACCCTCCGGCCTGGGTACAGTGCATTCTTGCTTGGGATTAAACCCACAGCATCCTCATAGCAGCCAAACAGTCTACCCTGAGCTACCTTTGCAGTGCTGTCCCCCCAAGCCCCAACCAGGGATCGAACTCAGGACCTTACACTTGCAAGGCAGGTGTGGAACTCCATTTGTTTTTAAGAATTCAAAGCTAAGGGCTGGGGATTTAGCTCAAGTGGTACCGCGCCAACCTTGGACGCACAAGTTCGATCCCTGGTACTGAAAAAAAAAAAAAATTCAAAGCTAAACTCATTTAACAGTGAGTGAGTATCAACATGCTGTCCTTAGTCCTTAAAAACAATAACCAAATGAGGTGATAAAAGAGAGCTGCTGCCGTAGAAGTCAGCCCACGGCTCTCAGGGGAGGAGGTGAAGAATTGAGTCCTCAGGGCCGAGCCATTTAATAAGAAGATGAAACAGGACGGCTCGTGAGGAGAAGGCCTGCAGTCCGAGGGCAGGGCGTAAGAAGTGCCCGTCTCAGCTCCGGACAGCGGTGGGGTGGCCGGAAAGGAGAAGAGACCCGGTGCTCAAGTGCAGACCGAGTAACTTGGTCTTGTCAGCTGTTCCAACTTTATTCCCACTGTTGGAAGATGGGAGCAGAGTTCAGGCCGACATGATGGGTGAGCTCTGTATTTGGGGTGGTAGCTCAGGAGACAGCACGGAGGAGGGATAGGAGGAGGGAGCCCAAAGGGAGGGAGGGAGAACAGTTAGGCACCTTTGGAGTGAGAGGGATCACCCATCAGGTGGGCACAGTGCCGCCTAGGGCAGCGACGGCGAACCTTAACAATGACAGACAGCCCATGGCGCACACCGTGTGCCAGCGTTTCGCCACCACTGGCCCAAGGAGTAAGGTTGTTGTGAGCATGAAAGGCGAGAACAGCTGTGAGTGTGCCTAAGTTATAAAAATGAAAGATACGGGCCCAAGGTTTAGCTCAGTGGTTCCAGAGCCTGCCTCGCAAGCACAAGGCCCTGAGTTCGAGCCTGGTAACCACATACAATGCTGGGCGTGGTGACTCACACCCACCAGCCATCAATACCACATGCCACAGTGCCGGGCGTGGTGGCTCACGCCTGTCATCCCAGCACTCGGGAGGCAGAGGCAGGAAGATTGCTGAGTTCGAGGCTGGCCTGGGCTCCATAGTGAGCTCAGGGCCAGCCTGGACTACAAAGCAAGACCCTGTCTCAAAAAGAAAAAAAAAAAAATGAAAGATACATATCACTAATACCGTCTGTCAAATATGTTGAAGCTGTTACTGTCTCCTGTGTCTGACAGCATTCCGATTTCCTCAGCGCTGTCCCACCCCCCCCGTACTGTATGTGATATAGGGAAAAGATCTGACCCAAGAAGATTTTGAAAAAGCTTTATACATTTGCTTAAACAAATAGGAAAGCTTGCCAAGACATCAGAATATCTTCCAGCTATTTTTGAGGCAGATGCTGGGGAATCATGACTTATGTGTGTGAATAAATTTTAAGCCTTCTGGGCTACTTAGAAAAGCAGAAGTGGAGGGTGGTGAGGACACGGGTCTTGTTCTTAGAGAAGCTGCGTCCAGAGTCCTAGGCCAGGGGCCTGATTCTCGGAGTCCCAGCAGATCGGGTCTGGCCACTTAGTAAAGCTAATAGTAATCCCCGGTGAAGTCGGAAAGGAAATTAGTCAATGGGATGTGGGGAAGGTAAGGAGAGCCAGGCGTGTTGGTCCCATCTCTGGAGGAATTGACGTGACTTAAAGATGTATGCAGAGGGGGCCAGAGATTTAGCTCAGTGGTTCCGGTGCCTGCCTCGCAAGCACAAGGTCCTGAGTTCGATCCCGGTAACCACATAGATTGCTGGGCGTGGTGACTCATGCCCACCAGCCATCAATACCACATGCCACAGTGCCGGGCGTGGTGGCTCACGCCTGTCATCCCAGCACTCGGGAGGCAGAGGCAGGAGGATTGCTGAGTTCGAGGCTTGCCTGGGCTACATAGTGAGCTCAGGGCCAGCCTGGACTACAAAGCAAGACCCTGTCTCAAAAAAAAAAAAAAAAAAAAAAAAAGATGTATGCAGAAGAATCAGGGAGGGAATTGGGTGCAGGGACGTCCTTGGGACTGAGGGCCATCCCGCCCCCCACATGACCCCAGGCATAGCCTCAGCTGCTGTCCCAGGGTGCTGGCTCCACATGGGGACCCGATCTCAGCTTGGGGTTGGGAAGCCAAGGTAACTGCAGGCGATGACTGGAGACGCGGAAGTTGCCCCAGGGCCCCAGAGCAGACTCTGAAATAGCTGGCGACTGACTGTCCCTACAGGTCTTGAAAATGTCCGAGGGACCCGTGTGTGCATATCCTCGGTCTTGAAGCAGGTGGGAGAGCTGTGGAAGTTCGGGGCTAAGAAATCGTGTATGACTATTTTAGACAGACACACCTTACGGGATAAACGGGAATCAGATCCAAAGTTTAAGGTAATGAGACAGATACAAAATGACGACAGAGGTGCTGCGCTTTCTCTTGCATTCAGTTATTCGCGGGCATCTGGAAGACCCTAAGTCCCCGGAAGGCTGTTCCTAGGCCAGACTGAGAACCTTGAAGTGCTGGGCAGAGATTGGTAGCCTGTGGCTGCTTCTTGTTGTAACTTCTACCTTGCACCCTTACGGCCCAAAGCTCCTCCTGGCCATCCCTGCCCTTTCTCTTTTTCTCTCTTTTTGAGACAGGATCTCGCGTTGTAGTTCAGGCTGGCCCTGAGCTCACTATGGTGCCCAGGCAAGCCGCCGCGAACTCAGCAATCCTCCTGCCTCTGCCTCCCGAGTGTTGGGTGTCCTGTATTTCTTAATAACACCCTTGTCTGCTGTCTGTCCCTTCTGATTATATTTCCTTTCACCTCTTTTCCTCATCTAGCCTCTTAAACCTGAGTACAAACATTTCCATTTTGAAAACGATGATACCAAGGAAAGGGATTTTGTCGCCCTCTCTTTCGTTTGAATACATCATAATTGCTTCCATAATTCCCCCTTCCAGATCAGTGAACCATGATGGAATGAGAAAAAACAAAACGAGAAACACTGACCTGTCTTTTCTCGTGTGTGTGTGTGTGTGTGTACGTGTGTGTGTGTGTGTGTGTGTGCGCGCGTGTGCACTTCCTTATTTGACACCCAGTGCAGACTTTTGCATCCTTGAACTGTGTGGGTCAGTTCGGAGAAGCTTGTGTCCAGCGGGCCTCACATCCTTCCAGCCCAGGGGCTTTGGAAAGGGGCCTATTCATGCGTTTGGCAGGGATTCTTCCCTCTGCATGGATTAGTCTAAAAATATTTTTCTGGTTCTTTCTGGGGTTTTCTTGCGTGGCTGCCAGCTCATGCCATAGACGTCTGCCTCAGTGCCGAGAGCTGTTTTCTCGCTCAGCCTTTCTTTCTCCCCGTGGGCCCACTTCCCTCTATCCAGCTCGTGTCCTTTGCTGGGCATTATTGGGACATTAGTGCAGATTTTTGTGGAAACCTTTTGGGCCTGACTTTGGTCCCGCTGATGATGCGGAATGAAGATTAAATCGGGTTCTTTTTAACACCCAGAGTGGCTCTCAGTGGCACCGTGCCCACTGTAGGAAGGTTTGTGGGTAAACACCCATCATGTCTGAGTCCTTGGCCATGCTTTGGAAAAACTGGTTCCTCACAGTAGAACTATGTGAGGCGAAAGAACTCCAGTCTTCTTCTTGCCTTAACTGATGTCAGTCCCTCTTTCCTCTCATTTTTTTCCCCCTCTTTTGACACTAGCAGATAAGGGCTGGCACGCCACTTTTGCTGGGTATTTTTCTCAACGTTGTTCCTCTTGCTTTTGAACGTCACTTCCTTAGCTCCCTTTGACCCACTGCGACTCCATTGGTCAGGATGTTTTTGACCCAGAGTCCTCAGAGCGCCCCCTGGAGTTAGGATCATGAAGTAAATCTTGGTGCTGACAGAAGTTGATACTGTATTATTACCCTGACTTTCATGTATTATCATTTCACACAAATAGGTCTGAATTTATATGAGCTCTGGATAGTCTCACTATAACTTAGTTAATATGGGGTTGCAGTATAGTATTTCTAAGTGAGGACTGTGAGTCAGAATAGACAGATTGAATCTCAGCAATGCCAGTTATGAATCCTCTGACCCCAGGTAGTTAATGGCTTGGAGTATTTATTTAGTCTTAGTGATGGAGCATATGGTTAGCATTCTCCAGGGCCTGGGTTCAATTCCTAGCACCAAATAAAAGCAAGTACAACCTAGTACAGCCTTGACACTCAGTTAGCATTCAACAGATGGTGCCTAGAAAGCAGCTATGTAAGCAGGATCTAAAGGGATTTATAAAAATTGTTCAGTAGATTTAAATTTTTTATATCCTAGGGGACTGAGGAAACTGAACTTATCCCAGAAGAGTCACAGTTGAGATGTTCGAAAAACAATATCAGAGACATTGTCAAATTTTCTAAACCGAAACATGGTAGATTATGAGGCTATAGATTGAGAATGTTGACTTCAGTGTGCAGGAAAATTCTGAAATAGACAATTAGACAGATGGTTAGTGATCATTTAGTGAAGACTGTAGCGGTTGTGAGGAGCTAATGTGAGTTCACTAAGAACAAATCTTCCCAGACATCCCATTTCCCTTTTAAACAGGCCTGAGGATATGTGGCACTAAGAAGCGCCATTTTGCCCAGGATTTAGCTCAAGTGGTACCGCGCCTACTTTGGAAGACAAGGGCCCGAGTTCAATCCCTGGTACCCCCCCCCCCAAAAAGCACCATTTCAGTGACGCACCTGATGGGGGTGGGGAAGTGTGGCTGACGATGGGCCTGGCAGTTCTCCAGCTTGACCGCAGCCCGTGTCACTGACTGGCCACACGTCTTGGTGGGGTCTGTAGTGGGACGTATGACCATCCCGTGTACCACATACGCCGAGGGCCCCATGATGGGAGGGATCATGCATATAGGAGAGGACCAGATGGGAGTGCTGCTGATATCTGAAGCGCTGGGCCAGGACCCCAGGGGCTCGGTTTACCAAAGCCAGAGATAGAAACAGCTCCGAAGAGTTAAGCACGTAACCGTCATGACCACCTCTTTGGCTATCGCGTGCCTCCCCCGGTTCGGACAACACCAGCAGGTGCGGGCTGGTGATTTTCTGACGATTCTTTGTGAACTTCTGACTATTCCTTTTGCTTCTGAACGTTACTTCTCTGATTCCCTTGGACACACGATGACTTCATCTGTCAGAATGTTGAAGAGGAAGAAGAGGAATCTCACTTGGTACGAGGTCAAGTCGATGATCTAGTGATTCAATTGACTCTGAGCTCATTCATTCATTTATTCATTTAACAAGCCTATATATCCAATGTGCTACCTGCCGTGTTCTTTTTTGGCGTTAGGGAGACAGTAGTGATCAGAACCATCAAAACCCCCACCCTTCGAGGCGGCTGCATTCTTAGGTGCCAACAGTTAGGCAGCTGCATTAGAAAAGAAAGTAGCCTTCGGCTTTATTTGCAGAAGATTATGATCCGAGCAGTTCTGTTCTGTTGCTTGCTACCCTGTGCTCGAGACCACGTTTCACGTTGGGATCATTGTTTTCAGTGCTGAGCGCGAGAGGCGAGGCAGCCGCGCTGAAGAGAGACAGCCCGCACTGGGGGAGGTGACAGCGGGGGGGTCGCGACCCTCGATATTTGCAGGAAGACAGTGTGAACTTCTCTGTGTTGCTGCCACGAGTGACTGCGGGTTGCCAGGGGCCCGGTAACTGCAAGACCTGTGACCGCAGGACGCACTGACTTCCACGGAAGCTTCTCGCTAGAGCGTGGGCCGAGGCTGGCTCAGGTCTCGGCCGCCGCTGGATTCGTAAGGCGGAGGAGGAGGAGGAGGGTGCAGGGTCTGGTGCGTGTCGGGCATGCAGTGCTTTTATGTGGAATCAAAGTTGTGGTGAGCATTTATGTGGAACAGGGCCTGCCTCAGACCTAGATACTTATGGATTCATAGGGCATTTTGGGGGAAATAATCTGTATGCTAAAATAATGTAAAATGTTTAATTTCAGTTTTTGTATTTCATCAGGGATCTGAGGGTGGAGTAGTGTTAACTAAAACCAGATGTGGGAGGCTGGCAGGTTTTCCTCAACAGCTCCAAGTTAATTAAATCACTTCTCCTGAGGGACGTGGAAGAGTCCATTTTAGGATTATTAAAATTTTTCAATTATGATTATTCAAACATGACTCATCCTATCTCAGCCTCTGCCGTTTTCTTGAGACTGTCCCCCAGATTCTGACCCACACAAACCCCTGCTCTGTTTGAGGTAGTCTCAGATCGGGGACGTAGATTGGTGGTGGAAATCTTGCCCCGCAGGGTGAAGCCCAGCGTTCATTCCCAGTACTGTGAAAACAGCAAACGAAAGTTAAAAGAAAAGAAAGATAATTTCATAGAGTTTAGCATCGAACCCTCTTAGGAGGGCTTCGTGTGGATTTTTCCATCACACGACGAGCTTCCTGAGGGTAAAATGTTACCTTTACCTCGTCTTCTCTCAGACACACCCGGAGACCCAGCGGGTGGCCGCGCTTGATTGCTGGGCTTCTCCACACGCCCCTTGTGCGGGTGATTAGCAAAGAGCCTCTTGCGAGCCCGGCAGTCCTTGCGCTGGGGCCTGTCCCTGCCATCTGCGGTTCCTCTCTGGAAGGCAGCCCGGTTGGAATCGATTACAGTTAGCACTCCTGGGAGACACACAGGTTGCGTAGGCTCTGCCCTCCCTGTCCCCTGCACGCAGGGTGGGGCGTGTGGTCACCGCTCCTCAGAATCACAGTTTCCCCATCCCAGAGGGCCAGAGCTTCGCATTGCAGGTTGACCCTTTGTACACGGTCGAATCTGTATTGTCAGTGAGATGGCCGAACTCCAGGGCGCAGACAGCCTTCTGGTTCAGCCTCCGGGGAGGCAGGGCGCTAACCCCAGTCCCGTCTCAGAGGCTGATTGACAGGTTCGTGTCGCTGGGGTGACCACGCAGCCCGTGAGCGTGTAGAACGCCCGGTTACACTGTGAATTTCCAGCGAACAGCGCAGTAGCTGGGGCACACTCGGACTAAACACCGTCTGTGGTGTCCTTAGAACTCCGGCTCCGCCCTGCGCCCTGTACGCCAGCTCGCCACGCCTCCGCGTAGCCCCGCCCCCTCCCGTTCCGTAAATCCAGGCTCTCTGCCAACTCCCACATTAGTCTGACTAAGTGAAGGTATTTGCGCCTGTGTGGATGATTCCCACATCCCATGTTTTGGAATTTGCACGCACGGACAAACCCACACGCGCACTTCCTGTGGTCACGTTTGTTCACGGATACACAAAGTGATACACAAAGTGACGCTGCTGGCGTCCCCGTGGAGGCTCCTGCTTCCCTGAACAAACACGCTGGGTCAGTTTAGCGCTGATTTAGTTTGCTGGGGTCGCGCCGTCGCTGACAGTACGGAAGTGTGAGCTCCGCGTAGGAGTCAGGTGAAGAGTGAAACTCGTGTGCTTATTTCAGGCCCAACAGAACGGGCGCGTTAACTGATAAGTGCTGCGGAAATCAAAGCAAAGGCTGCCACTTCTAGTTAATTATCTTGTCCTGGTCTTTCAACTCGGAGGTGAGACAGCGTTCTGTCGCCCCCCACTGTGCACTTGCTTTTCACAGGAAGACATTTCCTACGTTTCCCCCGACGGAATATGGGCGGCTCCTTGCTGTGTAGTGACAGCAACCTGTAAATATCCCTCATCCGCTCAGCGAACGCGTATTAGGCCGATCTGCGCTAGGCACGAAGGGAAAACAACACAACTCTTGTAGTTTCTATTTGCAAGAGGCTCACAAGAATCTGCCTGTTAATTTAAATGGTTCAGCAGGCATTCCAGGGAAGAGCTATTAGCTCACGAGTAATGAAATGCTTCTCCTCTCCACTGCGTTAAATCAACAGCGTGCCTGGCATTCCGAGCAGAAACTGCACCCGGTTCATAGTTCTAGGGGCCGGCTCGGGCTCTTCCTCCTCTCTGGGCTGCCCTTGTTAGACTTTGCCACCCAGAGGGTGGTCCTCAGCCGGCAGCAGCTGCGCCCCGGGGGCTCTTGAGGAAAGCAGACGCTCAGGACACTCGCTTTTATCATTATTTAGTAATTTCTTTTAACCCAATGAGTCAGAATCTGCGTTGGGCCAAGCGCTGGTCTACTACAGGGTCTCGGACCCTGTGCCATGTGTGGTGTGCAGATCTCCTGAGGACTGTAGCAGGACAGTTTCCCGGGCTCTGCGCTCAGAGGCTCAGTCTGTGCAGCACCCAGGAGGAGCCTGAGAATCTGCATTGCCAGGGCTCCATGAGATCAGGAGCCGCCGGCCACTTGGGGTGGCACTGGTCTGGTTTTCTGGGAAACAGCTGACCTTATTAGGCGGCAGGGTGGAGAAGAATCCAGGGAGAGCGAGTGGTTTTTCTCCCCTCTCGTGAATTCGTGAACACGGCCCTGATCCTGTCCCGAGAGCGTGTGGCCCGTCAGGGCGATGGCTGTTCTCACGGCAGACTGTGGGACGGTCTGTGGGGGCTGCGGGATGCAGAGTCTGGGCCTGTGGGACACAGACAGCCACGCTGGCTCGGGGGCGGCGGCTACATTTTAGGCCGTCGAGCCTCGGAATGAAGAGGAGCAGAGGTCAAGGGAAGAACGTTAAGAAACGAGTCTGGAAAAAGTTGGGGGCAAGATTGCAAAGAGCCTCCAGTGTCTCGTTCAGAAGTTTGGAGTCTAATAACTTTTGGCCCTGCTGACATCTCTTTCTAAGAGTGTTTACGTTTAATAGTACTTACCGCTGTCTCTGGTCTTTTTCCTTTTAGGATTAAGCATGAAAACATTGTTGCCCTGGAAGACATTTATGAAAGCCCAAATCACCTGTACCTGGTCATGCAGCTGTAAGTACCTCGTTTAATGGATGAGTGGCAAACGGGGCTGTGAACCCCAGGGCTTAAATGAGTGAATGGAGCGGGCTGGGCAGGCCTGTGGGGGTGGGGAGGTGGTGGGCGCTGGAGGAGGTAGGTCCATCTAGAAACCACGCGGCCTCGGGGGGATCAGCCGCTGCATGGGGCCTGTGGGGGCTGGGCAGTAGGGAGTGTGGGCTCATCCTACCGTGCAGGGCGTCTCTTGGCTTCCTGATGTGCCAGGTCCAAATGTTGGCACCCAGAGACACCCCGTGGGCCCACTGTGAAGTACACTCTGCTCTGTCTCCAGGAGAAACTCCCACCCTTGTCACTTGCAGGGATGCCGGGGGAGGGAGCAGATGGCAGCCGCCGTGCGCCCCTTCTGTGCCATACGTGACATGGGCACCATCTTAGGGCAGCTCTGCCTTCCAGCCACACGGCGGTCACAGGCTGGGGAGGAAATTCAAAAGCTAGAGGTTCAGATAAAGAGACCACTTGAACATGCAGTTTTAAAACCGTAAGATGAAATTAGCTTCCCACTGGTAAAGTGTGACGACTCCTAGAACATCCCAGGGCATTTTACTCGAGTTAAGAGATGGAAACTGCTACAGAATAATAAGCTTTAGCCATGGCCCGAGTAACTAAACTCAAACACCAAATGACTGGATTTTTGTTGCTCAAAATATGTATGTATTTTCATTGTTTATTCATGTTGTCCAGACCTTGAATTACCAAAGCAATGCAGAGGAATTCACAGTTAGGCTATTTGTTTTCCACGTATTCTTCTCTTCCTTATGAATGTTTAAACAACACACTAACGTGAGATCATGTTTGAATGCAAATAAATATTCACTAATGCATTTATTTAGTCTTTCATTATCTTCAAAATATCTTAGTGGGTTATTACATTTTACGTAAATATTTTTAAATGTCCACTTCGAAAGCATCTGTCTGATTTCCTCTGAGACTTAATGATAAGTCAGTTTAAGCTTTTTTCTTCTGATTGGTTGGCTGTTAACTCTCCAGCTACCTCTGAGTAGAACCTTGCGTGGTTCCTTGCACTTTTTAAATGCTGTGCCACACATCTGACTTTTCTCAACAAGCAGTAATAGTCCCAAACTTGGGGATGCTGTCTGGAGGCCGTCTGCATACTCAGATGGGAACGTGGGGTGTTTGGCACAAGTGCGTCACTGTGTCTGGGAAGACCCGGCCTTAGGGCAAAGTGTGGAGACCTGTGGTTCCTCTTTGGAAGTTATCCAAAATCTTATCGCTATGGGGATGATAAGGTTTAATTTTTTTTAATGGTTTTGTTCATTTCGTGTCCCGCGCAAGCTCTCTGGTCTCACTTCCAAAACTTTTCTCGTGTCTAAATTTTGCAGTTTTAGCTTTTCCATTTAAGTCTGCATCAGGAACCGTTTCTAGTGGATGTTTATGAGTGCCGTGAGGTAAGGGTGATGCTTATGTTTTCATAGCCAACTTTCGGGGCCACTGACTTTGAAGACTTTTCCCCCCAGTCGCTCGCCTTTGCACCTTGGTCAAGACGCAGTTGATCGTGGCAGGATTGATTTCTGTACTCACTGTTCTGCTCTGTTACTCTGTCCATCTGTCCTTCGTCAGTACTACACTGTACTTCACTACAGCTTTAATAGTAGGTTTTGAAGTCAGGTAGTCTGTCCTTTAGCTTTGTCATTCTTTCGTAAAATAGATGTGATGTCTAAATTACCTGAACTTTCAAACTTTTTTTAGAATCATAAATTGAGTATGGTGGTACACCTGGTATCCCAGCTACTTGGAGGTTGAGGTGGGGGGACCACAGGGTAGAGACACCTTGGACAATTTGGCCAGACTATGTCTCAAAATAAAAATTTTTAAAAGGCCGAAGCTGTAGCTCAGTGGCAGTGCACTTACCTAGCACACACAAGGCGCTGAGTTCACTCTCCACTACCGAAGGTGATAAGTGTGTGTGTGTGTGTGTGTGTGTGTGTGTGTGTGTGGCGGGGGGTGAAGGGGATTGCCTCTTAAAACTGCTTGGGGAATTTTGTATGGAATTAGCTCTAATCTGTATATATACATGAGTACAGCTGACAACTTTAAGAAGTTGAGCCTTTCCACTCATAAACATGAGCAGTCTCTCCATTTATTTAGATATTTTATTTTCAGTCACATTTTACTGTTCTCAGCATGTAAGTCTTCTGTATCTTTGTTCAGTTTATCCTGAAATACTTCTTTTTGATCCTATTGGAAACAGATTTTTTTTTTTTTTTTTGAGACAGGGTCTCGCTTAGTAGTTCAGGCTGGCCCTGAGCTCACTATGTAGCCCAGGCAAGCCTCAAGCTTAGCAATCCTCTTGCCTCTGCCTCCTGAGTGCTGGGATGACAGGCATGAGCCACTACGCCCGGCACTGTGGTGGTGTGTGGTACTGATTGCTGGTGGGCGTGGGTCACCATGCCTGGTATTGTATGTGGTTACTAAGGATCAAACAAGGGACCTTGCGCTTGCTAGGCAGGTGCTGGAACCACTGAGCTAAATCTCCTGACCTGTAAACAGATTCTGTGTCATTTTTCTAGTTGCTTGCTTCTAGTAAATAAAAATATTTTTTACGCTAAATCCACTTGTTAGTTCAGGTAGTTATTTTGTGTTAGCATTTTCAATCCAAACAAGTATGTCATCTTTGATGTCTGTTAATTCTAGTTCTTTATAAGAATTCTATTTGGTAAAACTATGACAGTTTTAAATAATGAGTATTTAAATGTCATTTGTTTTAAAATATTTTATGTCAGATATTTTGGAAATTCAAAGTAACCTCTCATCCTTTTATCCCTTCCATTAATTATGTAAATTAGCGAGAGTTTTTAAAGGAATGACAAAGAGGAAGAGAGAGAGGGAAAAGAAAATGAAATCAAGAACTGACTAAAAACCCTTGATGTATCAGAATACAGACTCACTGTTAAAAGTCCTTGGTGTGAGGATTTTGTCAGCTGTATAATTATTTTTGTGATTATATTTTGTTTAGCAGTGCTCAATAGTTTTTGTTTTCGACAACTGCATTTTTTTTTTTTCATCTGGGCCAGTGGAAAGTAGTTTTGGTTTTTGTTTAGTTATTTGTAATTGCTTTTGTTTTTGAAGAGCTAATACTGCATGCTTGGGTAGGATTCTAAACACAACAGTTCAGGGAACCATGTTTGACACTCTTGGTGCCTGGCAGATTTTTGGTTTCCTAGGAAACATCATCTTGAGCTCCAGAGCTCAGATGTAATAGAGGATGCTCAGCACACTAATTCTATTACTTCTCTAATTACCATTTCAGTTATGAGCATGACAGCATATTTGTTCCTCTGCTGTTGCAGGAAGACCTGCTGCATGTTTATAGAGGTCTCTATGTCAGTTTTATTTGAATTTTTGGACAAATATCTTTTTTCAGAATGTCATTTTTAAAATATTCTTTAGATAGCAGGGAGTCAATACAACACTATGCGTTTTAGATGAAAAGTTGCTTTATATCAATTTTATTTCTAATCTGACTTCGCCTGTGGAATATCAGGCTATGTGTTTGGAGATGATAAAGGAGACCCCCCTCACCTCTTCAATTAACATCTGTAATAAAACAGGCTGTAAAATACATGTCAAGTTGATACAATTAAAAATACTCAGCAGAAACGCCCTACTTCTTTTTATAAATAGAAATAAATTATATTGCAATTGAATTAGATCATGTTTTCAACAACACTTAAATTTCCTTCTATGGGTAATTCCTGAATTTCGGTCTCCACGGCAGCCCCTCTCCAGAGCTCCGGGCTGGTGCACCCCGCTGTCTGCTGTGGTCCCGCTTGGCTGTATAACAAGCGTCACTCACTTGCCACATCCAAAATAAGTTAGAATTTTCCACAAAATCGGTTTCTCCCGAAGTCTCTGTCATCTTAGCAGTGACGATTCCGTTCTTCCAACTGCCTGGGCCCAAACCTGGAATCACCCCTGTTCCACAGCGTTCTCCAACAGCCAGGGCGCCCACCCCCTGGCAGATCAAGTGGCGACCAGCCTCGTGACACACGGCAAACCGCCCTTCTCTGTAGCTGCCACCGCGCAGACCGCTGTCGTGTGGAAATCCTCTCCCTCCTCCCCCACCCTGCCCCACCGGGAAACTGTCTCTTGGTGCGTCGTGATTACCTTCCTGTGGCCGGGACGAAGCCACTGCCATACACAACCTAGGAAGAAAAGGTTTGTTTCCGTTTCTGGTTTCCCAGGACTCAGTACATGGCAGCTCCAAGAGGAAGGCGCCAAGACGAAGAGAACCGAAGAGGGCCTGGCGCGCCGCAGCCAGGAAGTAGTGGGGGAGACAAGGGGCCTGAGACAAAGATGTCTCTCAGACGTGCCCCGGGGACCCCTCTCTTCCAGCCAAGCCGTGTCCCCGGGTAGCACAGTGAGACGTGAACTCATGAGCGGATCAGGGATTCGGGGAGCCGGTCACCTCCAGGATGCCAGTGCGCCAGCTAGGCCTGTCCCGGCCTCTGCAGACTCCCACTGGCTTCCCTGCCCGGCTTGCGCCCCACGAGGCTTTTGTGCCTCTTCCGGAGGTCGCTCCGTGCTCACCGAGTGAAGGGAACGCTGGGCCTGCTGCCGAGCACCGCCTTCTCCACGAGCTGCTGCCCCGGTGCACAGCCTAGGGCCGCTCCCCGGTAAAAACCGGCACGAGCCGGTCCGCGGTGTGAAACAGCAGGGGCCTCCGCCAGCCCCTGCACCGACCCGTCCATCCCGCGCCCCCTCCCCAGCTTTCTTCCGCTCTGTAGCCCTTGTCGTCAGCCGGGGAGGTACCTGTGTTCGGTTTTCAGCCGGAACAGCGCTTCCACGCTGCGGTAGGCACATAACAAATCCTTGCTCACTTGGCGTGATCATACGGAAAAGGAGTAACAGTCAACGCGTATTTGTCCTCTCATTCAAGCCTTCCAGCAATCACGAGCTTACATTATCCCAGTTTTACGTGAAGATCCCACACAGAGATTGGTTCATTTCCTGCAGCTGGTGTGCAGCCCGTGAGCAGCACAGTAGAATACAGTGATAACTTTTGTTAGGAAAAAGAAAATCTTACAGATGCCTGGAAAACTTTACTAACCATGTTTGGCTAGGTACATTAAAAACGGATACTAGGTAGTATCCTGTTTTATAATGGCTTGGGAAGGCAGAAAAGTTTACTTCATATCCCAGCTATTCACTAGAACAGTTTCATTCCTCTTGCAGTAATTACCAAGTCTCTTTCTTACATAATTTTTCAGTTAATGAATGGATGGATGAGTGCACTGTATCAATATTGCGATACACTTGTGTTTAATCCAAGTGACATACAACGATTTCTAATATTTCTGTCATCCCATGTTTGCGTTCAGATATGTACAACCTGTTACCTGCTGAGCTTGAAAAGCTAAGAATTAAACACCTGTTCTTTAAAGAATATTAATTTGGTTACCGAGGAGCTGGGGACATGCAGATATATGCGGCTTCCCAGAGAAAATATGGTTTATCTGTCTGTTGGCTTTTTGCACGAAGCTGTTGGAACAGTTTTCTGATTGGGGTGAGGGGGTCACCAGGGTTAGCTTTCATGGGGATATTGTATTTGCAATTTATACACTGAGCTCCCAGAATCATTTTTCATTAGGACACAAATTATTACTTGCAAGAGAAAGCCTTTTATAAGTAGCCAAGCGTGATGTGAAGAAAAGAGTTTCTGAATGTAACACTGTAATATACTCACATATAAATTATCAACACCTTATCTTTGTTCACTGTGGATGCCAAGTGCCTCCCTGGTGGTTCCTCGTCCACCCTGGGAGAGCTGGACAGAGACTGGAACTATCTCACCCTCTCTTGCAGCTATTTTATTTGCAGAGGAGACTTTGTTTAAGGATAGTGCAGGGTGCTCAGTGAGGAGGTGTCCTTAAATGGAGGTGACTGAGAGAAGCCGGTCTAAGGGGTCCTGTTTTTCTGGGGTTCAGTCTGGCTGAAAGGAAGGTGCTGCATGATATCTTGCCAGGAGATGGCTCTGAGACACTGGCAGGCCCAGCTCCATTTCTGCTTAATGTTTTGTCGTCCTTCAGGCTAGTTATTGAATATCCTTTCTTACCTACTCACTTTTTTTTTCACTGGAAAGCCCACTGAGACAGAAGGGCTTCGCAAGTAAAAAGGTCACACAGAGAGACCAGGCTCTGGGAGGATTGTGCACCAGGCTTCCTACGGTCAACTCTATGAAATCGCCAGTGTTTGATCAAGCTTCGTACAAGGCTGAGTGTTAACAATAGAAACCATGGCCCGCCCCTGGGAGTTACACCCTCGCCCTAAATCCCAGTAATTATACGAGCGTGGCAAGACTTTTGAAAAGTAACACCCAGCCACTAAGTTTTGAGAACCCAGGAGCCTACACAAGGAGAAGAACCAGACACGAACCATAAAACAGTTTCAGAAATTATCTGTTCTTCACTGATAAATCATGTAGGCATTTATTTGATTAAAGGATACGTATAACACCTCAAAGGCAGCAAGCTCCGACTTGTAAACCAGAATGGTGCGTCGAAGGCCCAATCACGGCCTTTGTTGCTTCTGATTCCCTAGTGGATGAAGACGCGGAGCTTGCAGACAGAGAAGCTACAGTCATCGCCTCACAAGGCCCCAGACACGCTCCGCACTGCGATTCGGAAGCAGCTCCCAGCTCCAGGCCAAGCGATTTTCTCGTCCCTGCACAAATGCTGCATCAATCTCTGCCCTGGTTTTCTTTAGCGTCTTTTTTTCCGTTTCCGTAGTGCTGCCTCGGCCCCTCCCTGGCATCTAGATTTTCTTTTTGCCTTGAAAGCATCGCCCCACCAATCTGCCATAGTCTCCTACCACCCTTCCGCTGGGCACAGCAGCCTGGCACCTCCGTCTGGGAGACTCTGATCTCCCACTCGGGGGTGTCTCCTCCGCCGGGCCTTCCTCCTGGTCTCAGCTGGGAAAAAGCGGTCTCTGTGACCACCTCGCCCCTCTCTGAACTGGGAGCTCCATAGCCCCTGAGGCCCCAGGGACACCAGTCGCAAGAGATCTTTCTCTCCTGAACTTCGGAACCATATTTTATCTGTCTCATTCATTGTGCATCGTTGTAATCATTCAGCCACTCAACAAGCATCTCTAGAGTCTTCTACCGAGGATATGGTCGGTGTGTCCAGCCCTAGGGTTTTTTTGTTGTTGTTTTTGTTTTTGAGCCAGGGTCTCGCTTTGTAGTCCAGGCTGGCCCTGAGCTCACTATGCAGCCCAGGCAAGCCTGGAACTCAGCAATCCTCCTGCCTCTGCCTCCCGAGCGCTGGGATGACAGGCGTGAGCCACCACGCCCGGCACTGTGGGGTGTGGTTACGGAGGATAGAACTCGGGACCTTGCACCAGAACCACTGAGCTAAATCCCCGGCCCTCCACCCTGGGTTTTAACACCACACTTGCCCATTTTCTCTGCTGTTTCCACAAAGTAAAGGCTTCGTGTGATGTTGTCTCTGTTTGTTGTGCCGAGCCTGTGCTCTTGGGTGTAAACTGCCACAGTCTTTTGCTGTGACCACGTTCTCACACTCACCTGCGTGAGCCAAGCGTGGCGTGAAAAGTCCTGCCGTTGGTTTCCTGCCCTTACTAAGTCTTTCCAGCTCCCGAGCCCGTGTCCCGACCACCGCCCCTCCTCTCCGTGAGTCTGCGGGGTGTTACGGTAGCATGTGTGGGTGACAACACCGGCTGTGACCGGAGGGGGTGCGGGGTTTGGACTCCGCCTCCGGAAGGGGAGTGAACGCTGTGGTGCTAGCGACGGGCTCCCTGTGGGGCGGGCTTCCCTTTGCCGCTTGCTGGTGGCTCCTTTTACACGTTGAAGTAAAACACGTGGCTCCTTCGTGTCCCAGCTGCCCAGCCCTGTCCCCTTCCCTTTGCCAGCTCCTGATTCCGGCCACGCTCCTTGGTACCCTGACGGCTTCGGGGCCTGACTCAGCTTCCCCAGCTTCCGTGGCCTGCTGTGGCTAGCGTGAGGCCCAGGTGTGCCCGTGGACGGCCGGTGTGGTGACCTGTGGGCCCCTGGCCAGCTCCTGCCCGTAGCACCTCCGCTGTGAAGCGACACGGTCCGAGGCCGCTGTCCGGATGGGCAGCCCCCGCCTGCCGCAGCTCTGCGACCCGCACACCCCTGCCCGCCCCAGCTGACGACAGCGCCCTGGTTTTTCTCCTGGCGTCTGCTCTTCGACGTCACTGAGAATGCTCCGGGTCCCCCACACCGCGCTGTCCACCCTAGTACCTGTGAGTGTGCCCTGGTCGCTGTCCTTCCTTCTGTAAAGCGAGGCATGGCCTGCAGGTCGAGTGACTGCTTGCGTCTTCAGGGCTGCCTGGGGCCCGGGGAGGACGGTGCCTGGCTGGCCAGACGGCAGCCGCGGAGAGAGGAACGGCCTCCGGTGTCCGCCCAGCCCCCGGCACCACCGCGTCTTGGGGTCCGGTCAGGTCCTCTGTCCTCACGTGGTCCACTCGTTCTGGGCGGTCTCTGTGCCCCTGAGCTGCTGCCTGCTCCATCGCCTTTGGCTTCACCTCCATTGTACAAAACTCATACCAAATTTCCTCGCAAACAGGTTCCCCATATTTTGGTTGTTTTGGTTAAAAAAAAAAACAAACTGTTGGAAAACTGAAATAAATGTATAAAAGGCCTCAAACAATAGCGTTTGAAGCTTATAGCAAATTTCAGTCATTGATTGAAAATAAACCTTGGGCCGGGCATGGTGGCTCACGCCTGTCATCCCAGCACTCGGGAGGCAGAGACAGGAGGATTGCTGAGTTCGAGACTTGCCTGGGCTACATAGTGAGCTCAGAGCCAGCCTGAACTACAAAGCGAGACCCTGTCTCAAAAAAAAAAAAAAAAATGAAAGAAAATAAACCTTAGAAAAAGTCCCTAGAGACGAAACTGAACAAGTAAAATAATGAGAACTCAAATAATATAGGAGTGTATTATGAGTGTAATATATGAGATTGTAGGCAATTTTATGAATACAATAATAAGCCTATATTGGAAAAATGAATTATTTTGGATTTAGAAGCAGATATAAATTTTAAAAATAATTAAAGCATGTGGATTTGTGCCATGACTAGTTACTCTACGTCTGTTATTTCTGATCATCAACAGAAATAAATTGAAACTTTTCTTTTGCTTTAATGTGGGTAGTTATATTCTTTGTGGAAATCATTTTATGTTTAGAAATAATAAAATTATGTGTATAAGCCTACCAATGTGATGATGAAGTTATCAATCCATAAGTAAATATTTGACACACTTATCAGAGACCCCGGTAGCAGATCCAGTCTTCAGCTCCGTGCTCTGATGCATGGTAAGAAGAAAGATTTAGAAACAGAGTTAAAAAGAGAGAAACAGGACTCGGAAGAGCAGCGCGCCAGCAAGCAACGGCGCTGAACGCCAGGCTGTCGGTATTTATTGGTGCCACGGGCTACTGTAGTCACTGGGGATACGTTGCCAATGCAGGTGAGGCTTGTGGAAGAAGAAATAACACGTGTTTGTGTTAGGCTGGGAACAGAATTTGGGTAAGACTCACTTTGACCTCTGCTGTGTGTTACGTCATAGGCTTTGGCCAGACTCGCTTCTTAAAATAAGCCTGTTGTGGGGCCTGCTTCAGTGGGGTGGTCTGCCACAAACACCGTGTGATTGTATTAACTTCAGTGGCTTCTTTCATGCTTAGAGATGGGCTGGTTTGATAAGACGTGACTCTGGTGCTCTCTGATTATTAGGGGTGCTGGGACCACACTCAGGGCCTTAGGCGTGGCAGAGAAGTGTCCTACCACTGAGCTACATCCCCGACACTCTGATATTCTTCATAGCTTCCTTTCCCTGGAAGGATTAAGCCAGTCACGGCCGTCTTTGTTCATTTTGCTTCCTGCATAGCTTTGCGTGGTCTTTTCTCCCTTCCTTAGGTCTAGCTCCTGTAGCTATAAACTCCTTGAAGTCAGAATCACTGTTTTAGTGTTTTTTTTTTTCTTCCTTTAAGGTCTAGCACAATACCTAGCAGAGAACAGGTCATAAGAAATGATTATTAAACCAAATAAATTTAGGAATTCAAGTGCATTTTTCTTTAGTGGAACACCAAAAACACATCAAATAAGTTTATGTATTGATGGAGATGTTTTTATCAACATTTGTTTTTGTCATCCTCAAAGAGCCACTGATTCAGACCCCTCATGACTAAGCAAACAAGACTTAGAACATTTCAGGTCAGCTCAATAACGATGTTTTCAGTCGTATCAGACACATGCACACCCTCTGAAAGTGATGAAGTCGCTCTGCCTACCCATGCGACATTTAATGCCTTCGAAACAAGCAGATTAAGCCTGAGACAGATCAGAGTTTAAGGTCCAGGCGTCTTTTGCCTTTGACGGAGCGAGGTGCAGGAATGTGACAGGCGCATGTGCTCGGAGTCCAGGGCCTGCTTTCGGTGCTGGAGACAAGCCGGGGAGGCCTGCGGTGGCACTCAGCAGCAGCCGCGCGTGATTCCTAACGCCTTGATATTTAAGAACTCATATTCTCCTCCCTGAGCGTGGTCACTGGGTTGGCAGTGGTGTTAGGTGGGCTTGTGACGTCCAGCGGCACCTCTGGAGGTTCCGATGTGGTGGGAAGGAAGAGAAGCCCTGTTGCCTCGGACCTTAGGAGCGGGCTTACCTTGGATGTTGTTCCGACCACCGTATCCCCGGCTGATCTCTGCCAAATTCTGTAGGAGGAAGGGCTCCTGCCACTTAGGTGAGTAAAGCCCTTGGTAAGGGTCACCAAAGGAGGAGTTAAAATGTTAAGACCTGCCGGGCGTGGTGGCTCACGCCTGTCATCCCAGCACTCGGGAGGCAGAGGCAGGAGGATTGCTGAGTTCGAGGCTTGCCTGGGCTACAGAGTGAGCTCAGGGCCAGCCTGAACTACAAAGCGAGACCCTGTCTAAAAAAAAAAGAAAAAAGAAAAAAAAAAAACTTAAGACCTATTGTTTCGTTTGCTCTTTTGAATGAGGTTTTCTTATGTTGTTATGTTGCCCAGGCGGGACTCAAACTTGTGAGCCTCAGCCTGCCGAGTGTCTGCGATTATAGGCATGTGCCGTCTCTTCTGGCTAGGATACTTGTCTTAAGTACTAAAAAGCATTCAAATAACGAGGTAGTCTTAAGATCATTTTAAATAACTGGTTATTTTTAAAAAATCACATCGCTGTAGTGTCGGGCGTGATGGCTCACACCTGTCATCCCAGCACTCGGGAGGCAGAGGCAGGAGGATTGCTGAGTTTGAGGTTTGCCTGGGCTACATAGTGAGCTCAGAGCTAGCCTGAACTGCAAAGCGAGACCCTGTCTCAAAAAAAAAAAAAAATCACATCGCTGTGATTGAACTGAACAAGTTACTGTCCCTGCTGTATGCAAAGATGTTATGATTGGTCAGGTTCTTACATAAATATATATTACACATTTCCATTTGTAGTCCTTTTAATAAAATGAAAAAAAACTAAGAATATATTCAGAGGATGCTAGGGGTGGAGACAGAATTTTTTCAATCACTGAGCTCCTTATTTGGTATTAAGAACTTTAAGCTCTGGAAACATAAATAACACGGAATAGGGTGCCTTTTGCTAACAAAGTGACCAAACATTCATCCTGCGTGGCTAAAATACAGTACTTCAGGTAGAAACAGAGGCTGATAGCTGCCTCCAAAAATCCAGCAAAATCCGTAAGCAAGCACTGTTCTTCCAAGGGCTCCTTCGGAGTTCGTCCTAGGCCTCAGACACTCCGTGGCACAGTCACTCCCGAGCGCTGCGCCGGGGTGGTGACTCACGTGCCTGAGGTCTGTCGGGGCACACCAGGCGTTACCCCGCCAGACACCTGCTTTCCCAAGACGTGCTACTGGTTTCACTGATCGTTAACACAGCCAGAGCCTTCTACAGAGTCTGAGAGGTTCGCCATCTTCTTCCAGGAATAGTTCTGCTGCCCCTGCACGGTGCATGCTTTTATTCAGAAGAGGCATCCAGGCCCTCTGGACGGTGCTGCACTGTTTTTCCCATTCTCGGTCATCCAGACTTAGTAGAAACGGAGGAGGTGGTGTTTTCAGATGGAAACCAAGCCCCGGCAGAGGGAGGGCTGCCTTGTGCTCTGACCTGCTGCTCCCGCTTTTCCGTGCTGAGTGGGCAGAGTGGGAGGAGCAGATAGGACTGTGCCTCGGCTGCCTCTGCCCCTCGAGTACATCTTGTTTGGTTCCTTGTCTCCCAACCACTAATGCCCTGTGCTTATAGCTGGGGAGCTGGCACATCTACTATGTACGCGAAGAACTGAGTTTTTTAGATTTGCGTCTCAGTAGCAAGAGCCAAAGCTTTGACTGCGCAACTGAGAATCGGCACAAATGAATTCCAGGGGTACAGTTTGCTTCTCGGTTTCTTAGATGCTCATTAGCCCCGCTGGAACTTAATATTGTTTACACAATGGAAATTTTATCAGTTAGACCAGACACACAGGAAATACTATCCTCGAAGGAGGTTACTGTGTGTGTGTGCTGATACAGGCTATGGGAAAGATGTCCTAGTGAATAAGCCCCCAGGGTTTTGTTGTTGTTGTTTTGTACCAGGGGTCGAACTCGGGACCTTGTGCTTGCGAGCCAGGCACCAGAACCACTGAGCTAAATTCCCAGCCCGTGAGCACCCAGTTTTACTTCATGTAGTCTATATTCATTTGTGTTTTAAGCAACTTTATATGTTCATACATAGGCTTGAATGTGTAGAAAGTGCACAGAAGATTCTCAGTGAAAATTCATGTGTTTTGGTTGCATGAAAACCTATTTTTTTAACTGTATACCTTTTTGTTCTTTTCTGCAGTTTTTTTCTAGCAGAGCAAAATAAAGAGGCCCAGTTGCGCTTATTCCCGAGTTTTTATGGTTCATTACAAAACTCACTTCCTCGGTCTACAAGAGCTTCAGCTTCCCTCTGACAACTGGATCTGTCACGACCAACCTCCCGCTACACATCGTTCTTACCGGCACTGAGAACCAGTTGTCCGTGTGGCCAAAAGTTTCGTTTTACTGTCATGGTCACAGCCTAAGTGTCTCCCTATGTAGAGGTGACTGGGAAAGAGGGTGGTTACGCTGAAGTGTAATGTCCTGTCCAAGCGGGAAGGGATCTGATGAGACACGTTTTCAGAACAGCTTCGTTTTTCCTATCAGCCTTTGTTCTGAGCCTTTAATGACTCAGGTCTTTAATTATCTCGCCGAGCAATTTATGTTGATTGAAGAGGAGCCATTCTCATGGATTTATTGATTCTGTCCTCAGAACAAAAAGACACAGCACAGTATGTTTTGACAAAGTGCGTTTTAGCACCGCGCCTACCGTGTTGTCCCCAGAAACTGTGCACCACTAACCTCTGCATCTTCTCTGGGTCTCTGTCGGTCCGCTTTCCATCTGTGGTACGTTAATGATGGTCTGAATTCTCGTTATGACTTTACCATGTGACGGTGGAATCTTTCTGAGTTTACGAGCTCTCCTTAGATTTCCTTATAATGTGGGGTGGTTGACGGAGGGTCGTGGGTGGCCCCCGAATCCTAACGAGATGGCGCAGTCTCATGAAGTGCAGTCTCTGAGTGGAACCATGGTCACGTGGTGTGGGGCCCTCGGCGCTCTCCCGGCCGCAGTGCCAGCCTGAGCCACTGACCAAGTCAAAGGCTATTTCTTGCGATGCTGGAGATGAACACACTGAGGGATGGCTGGGAGTAATCGCCACTAGGGGGCGCAGCACTGGAATTGGACCTTAGAGCTGAGAAGTTCTGAAGACGTCAGGGCTCTCGGGCTGCAGCGGGGCCTGCACCTCACAAATTGTGGACAGTAACTACCCACTGATGAACAACCGGACTCCAACCAGCAGTGCTTTTTTGTTTTTGTTTTGCAGTACAGGGGTGATTGAACCCATGGAATATCGTGCTGTGTCCTCTGCCCTTTTAATTTTTAAATTTTGAGACAGTTTCTGTGATCGACTGACTCTGAGAATGGCTATTTGATTAGGACTTGTCTGTGCAGGTCTCTGATCTACGTGTTGAAATTAGGTGGAAACAAACAGTTCCTGCTCAAGAAGTAGACGGGACAGTCAGGAATGCAAGTGGATGAAATACCAGTGTAATTCAGGCTCTGCGTACAGCACATCTTTGTAGTCTCATTTTTTTTTTCTGTTTGGAGACAGGGTCTCACTTTGTAGTTCAGGCTGGCCCTGAGCTCACTATGGTGCCCAGGCAAGCTGCCGTGAACTCAGCAATCCTCCTGTCTCTGCCTCCCGAGTGCTGGGATGACAGGCGTGAGCCACCACGTCCGGCATTGTGGTATGCGGTGTTGATTGTTGGTGAGCGTGTCTCCACGCCCAGCATTATATGTGGTTACCGGGGATCGAACTCAGGACCTTGCACTTGCGAGGCAGGCGCCAGAACCACTGAGCTAACCCTCTGGCCCTGTAGTCTCATTTTGTTCTGTAAGATTCGACGTTGTCAACCGTGACACGTGTCACTGTCCTGGTCACACCTGCCTTTAGGGGCCGATGTAGCTTCTTCTGCGCCTCGGGTGCCTTGTGGCCACCGAGTGGACGGGGGCCTGTGTGGCTCCAGTGGGAAAGCCGCGTGGTGTGAAACAGAGGATCGAGGGAGGAGGAGGGAGACAGGCCCTCGCAGGCCACACCCCGGTGACCGCCAGGTCTGACCGGGCTTGTCCTGGCCACACGGAGTCACACTCAACTCATCAGTAGACGAGTCCACTGGTAAATGCGTCCGCAGGATCCGGGCACCCCAGAAGCCCCACCTCTGCGCCCACGAGGCTTTGAGGTTTCTCAGCGTGTCAGTGTAACGTGTGATGCTGCCGGGGTGGTGCTCCTTCTGGTGCTCCTGGCGGTACTCCACTGTCCTGGGTGCCACACCTGCACACACACACACAACACACACACACACACACACACACACACACACACCCTGGCTGCTTTGCTCCTGTCTACCCATCTCCTCGGCCTTGGAAGGGCCTGTGTGATGATTACACAGGTTCCCTGGATACAAGGCATCGTCACCGTGCAAGATCCTTAACTCGAGCCCCTCTGCAGAGGCCCTTTGCCACGTAACCTGGTGCTTGCCTGTTTCCGGGGGCAGATCTTCGGGGACACACTGCTGCTCCCCTCGGCTTCCGTCCTCCCGGCTTGCCCTTCAGGGGCTGGTCCTTCAGCTTCAGCTCCACCCAGGCCTGCCCTCTGCCCGGGCCCCACTGACCCCGTCCTCACTGGAACGTGGTAGTAAAGGAGGCACTGTGGCACATGCCTGTCATCAGCTAATCAGGAGGCTGAGGCAGGAGGGTCACGAGTTTGAGGCCAGCCTAGGGAACTTACAAGCCGCTGTCACAAAATAACACGTAAAAGAGCTGGGGGTGCAGCTCAGCGCTCCCTAGTTTCCACCCACAGTACAGGTAGTGGCAGGATGGGGAATATGTGTGTTGCACATACATAATTATTCTGCTTCGGATTACAGGGCCCAGAGCTTGAGCTGCGGAAGTGCATGAGGACACGAGGGCCCTTCGTTCTGTTCCCTTTCCATGGCGTGTGAGCGTGGCGAGATGTCTGGCTCCAAACTGTAGCCGTTCCGTGATGTAGCCCGAGTAGCCTTGTGGTTGATCTAAAAACAAGGGGCGGTGTCATCTTTCTAGAAATCAGTCCCAGGGAGCTTGAGTGTTCTGGGATTATTCAGTAATCATTCCGGGATGGCAAAGTTGGAAATCGCTACTTTAAAATTGTCGTAGGAGCATGGGTGCTTTAAAATCCGCCCATCCGTTTGAGTTCGATGTTCACAATCATGCTCCACAGTAATTGTCATAATGGAGGGAAGTGTCATGCAGTACAAGCTCAGTCACGAATTGAATCCCACTTATAATTTTTGACGTTCTTCTTCATTGTATTTGGAAACATAAGAATTGTCTACCCAGTAGGACAAGTGGTTCTAGGAATAAATTTCTAATTCTTTGTCTCGGAGCAAAATGAAACCTTCGAAGACAATAGCTTAGGAAGATGGGTCTGTTTTATACAGATACGGGGGTTCTGCGTTAGAAATCCAGTGTCTTGTTTACTATTCATGGATGTGACTCTGCCTGGATATTTCAGGGAGACCCGAGAGCTCACAATGCATCAGCTGTCTGATTTCCCTCACTTACCACTGAACTAAGAAAATAAAATACTAAATGCAATATAATTTATGTTAAAAACCAGCCTGGATTAGATGTGATACGGATGTGTACTGGTTCCCAGAAATGAATTATTGTTTTGCATTACAAACATGTATTAATTTAAGAAACCCACTTGCCTTGGGGGACTGTGAGAGACAGACCAAGGCAGAAGGTATTTGTAATACAAATCTTCACCTTGGGCCAGAGATTTAGCTCAGTGGTTCCCGCACCTGCCTCACTAGCGCAAGGTCCAGAGTTCAATCCCTGGTAACCACATACAATGCTGGGGGTGGTGACTCATGCCCACCAGCAATCAATACCACATACCATAGTGCCGGACGTGGTGGCTCATGCCTGTCATCCCAGCACTCGGGAGGCAGAGACAGGAGGATTGCTGAGTTCGAGGCTTGCCTGGGCTCCATAGTGAGCTCAGGGCCAGCCTGAACTACAAAGTGAGACCCTGTCTCAAAAAAAAAAAAAAAAATTTCCCCTGGAGCTATGAAGACATTTTTTGTCAAACTTGAATCAAATGCAGGTTGAGTCTGCTTTGCTCGAAGTGGTTGGGATCAGAAGTGTTTCAGAATACACATTTTTTTTCCCAGTTTGGAGCATGTGAATATATAGACATATGTATATATATACTGGGGTACCGTATATAGTTTCACTGGCCACTTTTCATCAGACCTGGGGTGTTTGACTTGTGTTCTCTTGTCAGTGCTCAGAAAGCACTGGGTTTGGGAGTATTTTGGCCTTCAGATTTTCAGGTTACCGATGCTCCGCCTGTAGTCCCAAAACCTCACCAGACGACCTACCTTTTCGTTGACTGAAGACCCTGACCTGATGATTAGTCTAGGATCTGGGATCCCTGAGGCACCAGGGACTATGTCTCTGCTTTTAACCTCCCGGCTTACCACCCTAGTGCCCCGTTAGCAGTCAGGAGAACCGAGAGCCGTTCCAAGGCCGAGCTGGCTTCCAACCCGGGGAGCCGGTTGGGCTCCAGCTGCGCTGCTCACGTGTTGAGGGTGCGAAGAGGGTTTGGCGGGGCCAGGGGCAGAGCCTCCTGTGTCCCTGCCAGCGGCCGGGCTCCGCCTCTGTCTGGGTTTGGCGCCATGTGCCCCGGCTGTGGAGGAGAGGCTGCGGGCTCTGCGCCTCGCGTGGCCTTGTGAGGTGGCGCCTCCTGCGGGGAGGGGGGCTTGTCCTTTCCAGCGGCGAGTCACTAAATCCCACCAAGACCGTTCGGTTTACTTGGCAAGAGTTATTTCTTTGACAGGAAAGCTTGCGTGGCCTTGGCATGGCTGGTGTTTACTGAAATAGTGATTCTAGCTGGGCCAAGTTTTCTAAAAATAGGGACTTCATGAATACTACTCTGTTATCAGCCTTGCTACTCTTTTTCAGTTTGCTGGAACGCAGAAACGTGATGCTTGTGTAAGGCATCGGCACGACATCTGATGCATAATACTGCTTGTAAGGTTTTAAATCGCCTTACCCACCGAAGTTCTTAGGTATATGAAGTCACAGGGTGTCTACGCAGGAAAGCGCTTTTCAAACAGAAACGCCCCATGAGAAACCTGGATGGTCAGTGGCACTGACCTGTTCCTGACGGGTGGCTGTGAGCAGCCCCCGCCGCAGGCACAGGCTTCTTACAGTAAGAGAGGCTGGAGCCACGGAGCGAAGCAGCTCTCTCCGGCTCACCAAGCCGCCGTCTCTCTGAGTGCAGTTTTGTTCGGGGCCGCGTGGCGTCCATTGCTTTCCACTTGAAGATGCTTCTCCAGTGTCCACTTTCCGCAGACCTCCTCACCATCCCTGGGGGCTCAGGGAAGCGTGTTTCCCCTGCAGCCTGGCTGAGGGTCTGGGCCTTTTTACAGCCGTCCACCCCGCGAGGTCACTGGGCAGAGTCGTCCGTATCCTGTGTCCGGGGACAGCGCAAAGTAACAAAGGGCGACGGGCAGAGTTTCTGTCCCATTGTCCCCCGGTTTGAGCTCAGTTTCTGTTCCGTGTGCTGCACCTTGAAGGCTCACCGTGAGGTGAGCATAGGTGGCGTTAGTGGCTTTTCTTTTGCTGTGGCAGGTCACGGTAGGTGTCTTAATACGTTGTGGAACTCATTCTAGATATGCACAGTTGTGCTATTCCCACCTTCCTTTTCAGCCTTTTAAATACAGTTTTAAGAAAAATCATACTCAGAGCAAAGTTTAAAAAAGTGCGACATCATTTACGTACAACATCCTGCTGTTCCCAGCACTCAGTGCGTGCGGGGCCAATTCCAGGCAGCCTCCCCCACCGCGGCTGGAACGCGGACCCAGGTTCCTCGTAATCGCTGCCGTCACCAGCAGGTGGCGTAGGAGAGGCCAGCACAGTGTGGATGGGTGGGGCCTCCGGCTGGCGGAGCCACGACACGTTTCTGAGCAACTTAATTTCCTGTGTTCGAAGCAGTTGTGCAGAAAAACAAGAGGCAAAGTGGTCTGTCGCGTGCTGAGAGTTGCCTGGAGAGGATATTCTGGATGACCAGTGGTCTGTAACGTGGCAGCGGGCGGGAAGGTGGGTCCTGCCAACTGTGATGGGGGAGGGGCAGCGTGTGGGCGTCCCTGTTGCTGCCCTAATGTTTGAGGACAATCACCTCGCGTGTTCTCCCCCTGGAAAGTCTGTTTCCTGCCGGTAATGCAAGTTAAAAATAACTTATTTTTCTTGTTCTAATTGCTTATTATTTTGTGTTAGAAGTGTTGGTGGAAGGAGTGGTTCTGGCAATGTGACATAAAACTTAGTAAAAGCAGTTAGGCAGGGTCACACTGTAGAGAAGTGGACAAACTGCGTCTCCCATGATCCAGTATTTATTTCTGTGCTCTGTGGGGGTCACGGCGAGCTGAAGTCGGCTCCCCTATTCAGCGCCTCACTGCTGGTTTGGGGCTGTAGGTCAAGTTCATATATCTAAGGCTTGACCCACTGTTGAACACTGAACTCAGTTCAGGGGCCCGTGACCAACTTTAAGAATAAAAGGACCAGGGGTGGCGGCGTGTGCCTGTAATCCTAGCACTCTGTGAGGCTGAGGCAGGACTGAAAGTGTGAGCCCAGTGTGCGCAGCTTAGGGACTTAGCCAGACTGTGTCCCAAAGTAGAAAAATAAAAGGGGCTAAGGACCTTGCTCAGTGGAGACAATGTGGGATTCAGCTCCAGGGTGGAAAAAAAAAAAAGACAATGAGAACAAAAGAGAAAATAATAAAATGCCACTTATATAGAAGTAATAAAATATTGTCTTACATGGCATTTCTTTCATAAATGTGTGTGTGTGTCCCCATCCATCCATCCAACCATCTGTCTGTCCTGTGTCCTGGTTTAGCAAGACAGGGCTGCTCTTTGACTGGTGGTATGACTGGCCTTTGCCTGTGGATACTGCTTGTCTCTAAGGTGAGGAAGCCAGGCACAAAGTACATTACCAGCAACAAAGACTTGGGCGAGCTCAGTTCTTTGGCCATTCTACAAAGGCACAATATCTTTTCAGTCTATCAAACAGGCCATATGCTCTATGCTACTCCAGGAATAGGTCGACTCTCACTTCTCTTTAACGTCTGGGGACAGAAACGCACACTAATCGCATGTCCAGATGAACTAAAAGTGGTGCTAGCAGAAGCTTGTGGTTTCATGATTTCAGCGGTGATCGAACATCTTTATGAGGTACATTATGACACTGCAGCAACCTTCATTTACCACTCAGTTTAAAATCCTTTCATTTTTATTAGTTTAGGAAATTACAGTATTGTTCTGAAATTGAGAGCTCCAGTGCAGAAACTTAAAGGCAGATACGGCGTTTAAAAAGATTGAGTTTCATTAATCTCCTTTATTGTTTAATATGAGCTCTTTCTGAGCCCATCCCATCCTCTTGGGGCAAAAGAGGCAAAAACAGAGGGATAATTATATAGAAAAATGGCTTACTGTGGTCCATAGTTTTAAGAGCCTTTTAAAGGGCCATGGTGCCGTAGAACCTGTGCTCTTGGGGGCTGGTGCCAGCCGGCACTGGCTGGCACTGGCTGGACTTAGCCCAGCTGCTGCCCTGGCGGCTGGGAGCAAAGGAGGAAGAGGACGGGCTGGGGAGGCGTTCGGTGACCTGTCCCTCTCGCGCCCGGGGACTCAGCCTGCAGTGACGCGGGGACCTGTGGGAGACTCAGCAGCCAAACGCGAGCCAGGCAGTGGGGTGAGCGGGGCAGGGGCACAGCGACGGCCAGAGCTGTCTGCGGTGGGAGTGGGAGTTGGGTGAACTGTGCGCTCGGGGGACATCACCCCTCACGGACATCGGCGCTGACCCCGCCGGCCACACAGTGCCTCCCAGGAGGGCCAGCGGGACACAGCCTGCCTGGAATTTCCTAGGTTCGCTCAATAGCGGATGCACTTTAAGTGTCCACTGTGTCTTTCTCTTCAAAACAGAATGTAGGAAGACATAGCTGTACTTACCCAGGGTACCAAGCAGTGGAGGGCTGGCTAACGAAGTTTTTGCCATAAGCTTAGTACATCAGGATGCAGCATTTTAACAGTGTGGTGGTTTTGTTTTAAGTTTACAGGCCCCTTGTATTTGTTTTGGCTGGGTGGCATTTGCTCTAGAGAATTTCAGTTCTGAGTTCCAGCTTCTAATCCACTTTGCCGTCTGTAGCCTCGATGGACTAGAAGTCAAAGTATTCGTTAAAGAGGAGACGAGAGATAAAGGGTCCAGGAGGGCATCCGTAGCCCAGCAGGGGCCAAAGCCTGCAGAGAAAGGGCAGCTGGCACAGAGGTGCTGAAAATGCAGCAGGGTCCGGACCGGCAGGTGGGCATTCCGGAGCGGGGACCCCCCCCCCCAGGGCTGCTCTCAGGACTTGGGTCTTCACTAGCAACTCTATTCAGGGGAGAGGAGCCTTGTTTGCTCCTCCCTCTGTCTGTCTGTCCATCAGTACTGGAGATGCACACCTGGGGCCAGCTCTGTGTGGTGGTGCGCACCTGTAATCTCAGCACCCGGGGAGGCTGAAGCGGGACGGTCACGAATCAGGTCCAGCCTAGGCAGTGCACTGACTCCACGGGATCCTGGGTTCAGTCCCGAATACTGCAGACAAATTGGCATTCAGCCGCTGGGCAAAAACAGGGGCGCCCCGCCACTGAGCTACATCCCCAGCCTTTTAAAACAAATTTAAGACACGATTGTAAGCTGCCCAGGCTGGCCTTGAACTTGCAAACCCTCCTGCCTCTGTCTCTCAAGCAGCGAGGGTTATAGACGTGTGTCACCCTGCCTGGTGAGGCACAAGTTGGAGCCTATTTCCACAGCTGTGAAGTCAGCACCGAACACTCTCTTGAGCCAGTTTGCTTTCTTTCTTTTTTTGCTTTTTGAGACAGGGTCTCACTTTGTAGTTCAGGCTGGCCCTGAGCTCACTATGGTGCCCAGGCAAGCCTCCGCGAACTCAGCAATCCTCCTGTCTCTGCCTCCTGAGTGCTGGGATGACAGACATGAGCCACCACGTCCGGCAATGTGGTATGCGGCATTGATTATTGGTGGGCGTGTCTCCACGCCCAGCATTATATGTGGTTACCGGGGATCAAACTCAGGACCTTGCGCTTGCGAGGCAGGCGCCGGAACCACTGAGCTAACCCTCCGGCCCCAGTTTGCTTTCTTTTGATGAGGCTTGTGAAGGATGCTTAGCACAGCTTGGGGGGAGGGGAGACGCAGAAGACGGGCTCAGTCTCCCCTTACCCGGACCCCCGCGCCTGTGTCGCTAAAGTTTAGTCACTGCTTTGACTGAAGGCAGCACTATCACGGCACGTTGTATTTAACATAACAGCACAGGCCTGGGGTGTCACACAGATGGTGCAGTCACGGCGGCCAGGTAGCCACGTGACGGCCTGAAAGCCCGGGAGAGGAGAGAGTGCCCTGCGTCCCGGCTTCCTGTCCTCCGCTATCGCCTGACCCTGTCACAGGTAAAGCCACGCTCGAGATCGCGTCGGGGCGACTCCTTTTTCTTTATCCAACCCTGTAATATATTTTTGCTGCTTTCTTCCTGCAATCTCTAGATAACCAGGGGAAAAGAATTTATTCTTTCTTTGCCTGTAAGTTAAAATAATTTGCATGAGTCTGTCCTCTTTAATGGCACCCGTTTCTCAGAATCATTTTGTAGATACTCACTCCCAAGACAGTGCGAGCCTCAGCCTCCCGGGTATGTGAGCTGTTTACTTCCCTTGGGTCTGAGGCACCTCTTACGTAAGGACTTTTCAGGAAGTAGGACCCCAATCCAGGACGCCTCGGTCTCCTAACACCCGGAACCCACAGGGTCTGGCACCTGGAGGGATAGGCGGCGTCTTCCAGGCTGTGAATATAGATGAGCGTCTGCCCTGAGTCCCTGGATGGCCCCAGGTTCCGTGCCCTGTGTTGTCCTGTCCTGTAAAGGCCACCGCCTCTGCCCTCCCTGCTCCCTGTGAAAAGGCCGGGAAGTGCCATTCTCAGTTTATAACCACGGAAAGTCAGCCCCAGGAGAAAGGTCGATTATTCAAGGCCAGCAGCCCCTTGGCTCTTTAGCAAAGAAGACAGCTTTCCCTTCCCTGATCTCTGGGCTCTTAACCAAGGACCTGGGCGGTGGGACCAGCCCCGGGGGTCCGTGAACTTGCCGCCTCTCTTGTCCCGTCTGGGACAAAGCATAACTCCTCCTCCGATTCCAGAATCTCCTTGTTAAAATCCAGCGTGCTTTTAAGAGTATTTCGGATTGCATCACACGAAGATCTCCCTCCCGCCCTCCCTTCCATGCCAGTCTGCTTCTCCATGCCCTTTCTCATGCCTTCCTTTTGTAACTGTATCGTTACCTCTGCCAACCACCTGGAAAGTGCTGAAGGTAAAACGTACATACAGGACAAAATCATGGCCTTCCTGGAAGCGCAGGGAGGCGCCGAGACAAAGCAGCGCCGCAGAGCTGTCTTCCGGAATGAGAAGCCTCGAAGGTGAAGCCTTTCAGGGTAACCGACTTGTTGCCAGAGCTGGTGAATCACGGAGACCCTTAGTCAGACTCCGCAGGTTAGGGTGCGATCACGCTGTTCTGTTCAAGACGCGGGCGAATTTGGGATCCTCCACGGTCATTTAGTTTGGTCCGCTGAAGTGGGCTGGGGAGAGGGTAAAAATACAGGCCCGACCTCAGGATTTCGGGTGAGGCGTGGTGTCCACCTGCGTTCTCTGCAGGGCACAGGTGTGGCTGGTCCCTGGACTTCGGAGCTTTCCTGAGCACATGCTCAGTGTTGCCGACGGGGACGAGCTGCTGGCCAGCGTGTGGGCCGGAAGCGATTCCTTTGCACACACTGAATAAATAAAGCGGCTCCTCAGTGGCACACAGGTGCTGTGATGTGGGCGGATGCCATGGGTTCGGCTCCTGGTTCCAGTCCACCCGAGGACAGGGTGGGATACTAGGGGTAGTCGCTGATGATGGTGTAGAGGTGCCCCCACCCCGCGGGGCACAGCCGCCTCCTGCCAGCTCCTCCAAGGCCAGTGAACGTTCAACAAGGCGAGCAAGGGTCTCCTTGCACAGACGAAGGCCTCTGAGATGCCAGGAAGCTCCAACTTCCTGTTGGCTTTATTCCGTATAATCCTTTCCCAGGCCGCACGGATCCTGTCTGGAGAAAGTTGCTGAAGAATCAGCATGGATCCAGCTATGAGAAGTAAAGAGCCTTCAGATTCCAGTGGCATAGTTCTCTGCTTAAAGAAAAAAAGGTGAAAGGAATCCTTGGTGTGAAAGGAAATGCTATAGGGGCCGCTGGTCTTTGATGGCACGCATCTTCTGTTTGCTCTGAGGTTAGCTTGGGGGTCAGAGGCTGGACAGCTGTTGCCAAATCCATTTCCTCTCCTCCCAGGCACACACCTAGGCTGCGTTTTCCAGTTCGTTCTGCAGCCAGACGGAGCCTGAGACTGCTGCACCGGGGCCGGTGGGCTGTGAGCAGAAGCGGCGTGTACCACACCTGGGCCTGGCTCTCTGAGGCCTCCCTTCACAGCCCCTCGTCCTCGTTCTGGCCTGACGGGGAGGCCACCCTTCCTGCCCAGGCCGGGGTGCACCCAGGAGGACGGGCGGTGGGCCCCTGAGTCGGTTGTGAGCTCTGTGCGGACGGGCGGAGCAGTGCTACCGGGTCTGAGTCACGGTGCGCTTGGGGTTTGTTTGTCCCAACAGCGAGCGGATTTGCACCCAGCCGTAAAGGTTTCATCCTGGTTCCCTCAGAACTGGAGAGCGAGACCGCGCGATGCTCTTGTGGTAGAAATTCACAACCAAAGGGCTGAGACTTCCCCATGTGCCGGTTTTCAGCGACTGCAGAGGCTGAATGAGGGCACACACTGCTAAGGCCTCCCTGCCCACCCCAGGGCCCCCCCGGGATCAAGTGGGCATTGCTCAGCGCTTGCCAGGAAAAGCGTCAGACGCCCACACGGACCAGGGTTCCGGGCGGATCAAAGAGTGAGTCAGATGCCGGGTTTTGCATCCTGACTGCCATTAGCCTGCGGCTCTGCGTAGCTCGCTGTGTCCCCAGCTCCTTCTCTGTGACTTGTGATAATCACAGCACCGACCTCACAGCGCTGTGGGAATCAGTGATGCATGTGTGCACTTACAACAGCCTGCAGCAGACAATTTAAAACTTACTGTCATTTGTAAGAAACTGATTCAAAGACACTCCTATGCTTTCATTTTCTCTTTAAGAACCCAAGGTGTGGGCCGGAGATTTAGCTCAGTGGTTCTGGCGCCTGCCTCACAAGCGCCAGGCCCTGAGTTCGATCCCGGTAACCAAATACAGTGCTGGGCGTGGAGACTCACGCCACCAGCACTCAATGCCACCTACCACAGTGCCGGGTGTGGTGGCTCACGCCTGTCATCCCAGCACTCAGGAGGCAGAGGCAGGAGGATTGCTGAGTTCCAGGCTTGCCTGGGCTACATAGTGAGCTCAGGGCCATCCTCAAAGCGAGACCCTGTCTCAAAAAAAAAAAAAAAGGAACCCAAGGTGTATTTTCTGGGTCCAGATGGACTTTTATTTGTGCTTATAAATTACAGTGTTCTGTCATCTTCACCGGAATATCTTAGATCGCCTGTACTTGAGCTCCTCCAGCGTTTATTCTGTGTTTCTTATGTGCCGGCCACTGTACTAGCTGTGTGGAATACGGAGACAACTCATGAAGAGCCCACAAATTAGTGGGGAATCAGGAAGGCAGACAGGCTTGTTGATACAGTGTCAGAGGAGTTACTAGCTTTCTGGACGCTGCCAGAGGACGAGGGCTCAGGTCCTGCGGGCTGTGCGGCTGGCGCTTTGACTGACCCACCAGGTGCCACCCGGAGTGTGATCTAATCTAACCCGGTGGGGGCCGCTCTGGGCCCTGGGGACCCAGCAGCAGGAGCGCGTGTCTAGAGGAACACGGTGCCTCTGAGGGGAACTAACCAGGCTTGCAGCAGTGGCTGCGCTGAGCAGAGATCCCGACACTAACAAGACCTGGTGAGGGGGGAGGGAGTCACGGCCCCCGGTGCCCAGGCTCCCCACTGCTGCCCGCGATTCCACGACACGCCGGTTCCTGTGGTCTCACGTTGGCTCAGGCTGAAGGGGCGTCTCCCCTGAGTGTAGGTGTGAAGTGGAGAATGCCGGGGGACTGTGGTCCAGGGATGCCGCCACCCTGTGTTATCGTGAAACCAGGGTCCTTTCTCCTTCACTCAGAGCTGTCATCATGAGAGTCTGGCCTTTCTTCCTCCTGCCCGCTTGTATTGATTTCCTAATGGTCCTCTGGGCCTCTGGTTCCAGGAACACTTGGCTTTGGGTTAAAAGCAAACCAGAAACTGATTGTTTTAGTCACAGAAGGTGATGGCGGTTTCTAAGTGCAGAACTTGCTTCTCAGGAAACTCGAAATCTAGCTTTTCACAGCTGGGCAGTCTTGGTAGGTTGGAACAGGGGCGCCACCTGCAGGGGGTAGGGAGAAGAGCACAAGGAGACAACTCGTCAAAGGGGCCTTAGCGGACACTCATTTTTGTGGTTGTTTGTAAGTGCCTGTTCGCAGTACAGAACGACCTCATTCATTGTGGGGAGCTGGTACATGTACATAACACACCTTAATTCTTTCTCGTTTTCCCTTCCCTCCTCATACCCTTCCTCTTCCGATTTGCAGAAGATCCATGTCCCTGTTCCCTGTTATCTTTTACTTGCTGTTTAAATTATTTTAAGTTTCTCTATCGCTTCTCGGCCTTTTGGCTAAGATCAAGTGTAAATTATTTTAAGTTTCTCATATAAAAGAGCTATGTGATTAAAAAAGTTCAACCCCCAGTACTGTGAAGAAGAGAGAGAAGGAGGAGAAGGAGAAAGAGAAGGAGGAGAAGGAGAAGGGGAAAGAAGAAGGTGGTGGTTGGCGGTGGGTAGAGAAATCCACCCCCGACAAGTAGCACGCGAGGAGCAGGGCAGCAGGGTCAGGGCAGCTGTGCGGGAGGATAGCTCGTTGTCTTCCGCGCCTGTGGAGCTTTCAGAATATTTTGCACCGTGTTTTCTTCTGAGTCGGGGACCCAGGTCACCGCGGGACCTTGTGCCCGCCTGGGCTGCTGGGTGGGGCCCCCCGGAAGCCGCTCCCCGAGCCCTGCGCCTCCCGAGGCGGGTGAAGGCCGTTCGTCAGGACCTCCGTTCGGCCAGCGTCCTGGCGCAGCCGTCGCGGTCTTCCCTGGCAGCTCCGGGCGTCGGCCCGTGGCCTCGCTCCTGCCGGAGCTGCGGTGCTCGCGGAGGGTGAAGGCAGCACCGGCCGCGGGGCGGGCAGCGAACGTGCCTCCGCCCGCCGTGCAGAGCGGCTGGCCCAAGCACAGCCCCCCGGGACTCGACAGCGGCCGCGCGGGCGCCACGTCTCCCGGACAGACTTGACCCCGGCCGTCCGCGCGCAGCCCAGGCCTCCCAAGCCCTCGTGGGAAGCGCCTTCGGTGCGGGGCCCCGTCTCCTCAGCCGGCCTTGCTGGCGCCGCTCTTGAGGGCGGAGGGTCCCCCCCGCCTGGCGGGCCTGGCCGGTGCCGAGCGCTGGCCGGCGCGGTGCGGGGCGGCGACTGAGCGGACGCGGACGTGCTGGGGGATCCTGCCGGAGCTTCAGGCCGCCCGCGGACCCTGCCGCTCGCCTCAGCCGGAGCTCGAGGAGCCGATGAGCGCAGCACTGCGCGTCAGACTCCGCAGAGCGCCGCACCGCAGGGGCGCGTGGCAGGGCGCAGGTGCTACGAGGGAGCCCTGGCAAGGAGGACTGGTGCCAGGACACACGCACTCACACGCACGCACGCGCACATGCACACACACACGCACACGCACGCAGAGGACACGAAGTCAGCTCAAGAAGGATGGGCGCGTTTGGCTTGAGCTGCCGGAGCGGAGCGCACAGCCAATCCCGGGCCTGGCGGCGTGTCTCTGCCTGCGAGGACCCGAGGCCCATCGCGGGGCCCACCGTGGTGACCGTCCGCCCCGAGCCCCTCCCAGGGCCCCATCTCCCACCATCATCGTGGGTTTGAATCTGCACCATCCGGACCTGGGGACGGGCCGCAGGGCTGAGTCTCCCCGCGGGCACCGGCCCTGTGCAGCGGCAGGAGAAGCACCGAGCCGTGGCCGCGGGCGTCGCTGTCACTCTGATGTCCGAAGAGGCTCGGGGACTCGGTCTGTGAACGGAAGCGTAATCACACGGGGACGACGTGGGCTTCCCTGCGGCCCTTCCCGGAGGGAGGTGCCGTGGTCGGAGCGGACGCCTCGAGGCTCAGTGTGTCCCCTGTGACCTGCCTACCCGGCAGCTGGACCACTTGGCAAGACACTTTTCAGAAATGCCAGGGTGGGGGTAGCTGCCTGCGGAGGCCCTGTGTCCAATGCCCAGTGCCATGAAAAGGAAAACAAAACCAGGCAGTGGGTGGTGGCTGGTGGGTTCACGGAGCTTTTGCAAGTCTGGTTTTGGCTGTGGGGTTTCCATGGACTCCTTCACCAGATGTGGGTCAGGGGTGGCCTTAGCTTAGCTCTGCTGCCCAGAGTCTCTGGGGTGCCCACTGCTGGCACTGTGCACCTGCGGCTCGTTGGCTAGAATGTAAAGCACAGGGCGAATTCAGATTTGCTCGGTGCTCGAAGGGCCCAGGCAGAGGGGGAGGAGGCCGGACCCCCACCCCGGTGCTGGCCCCTCTGTCAGTTGTAGGTGCTCATGATCAGGAAGTCCCGGGGAAGGCAGCATCCTTGAAGCAGGCCCAAGGGGTGGCATTCACCCCGGAGAGGCCCTGCAGCCCCGCTCCGGAGCACAGTTGCTTTCCCACCGCACCGAGCCTGGATCTTTTGGTCGGAACAGAATCCCATTAATTAGCAGAGACAGAATGCCAATTTTACTAATGCGTAATGAAATGGGTTCCTGTTTGCGAAGTAGCACAGTGTTTCCCTTTAGGCAAAAATACTTGAAAAGACAAATTATATTTGGAAAAGGTTGTCTGAATGGACCAAAGCACAGGAGAGGCGGGTGGGTCGGGTGGCGCCCACGGCATCGAGCTGTGCTGGGTGCTGTGGACCCCCGCCCCCTCCGCAGGTGCTGCCCCCAGGGCTCGGGGCCACTCGCCTTCCCTGCCAGTGTGGCTGACCATGGAGAAGCTGGGCCTTCCCCCGTGTGCCCTCGCTGACCAGCCCCGTCCTGCGCCGCGCCTGGTGCTCAAGGGTACCCTGTCTTTCTGGACAGCCCTCACGGAGCAAGTGTTACCAGACAGAGCGGCACAGGAAATACTCGGGCGCTTCTATCCCAGAAGGTTGGTGATATATTTGTGCGTAAAACTGATATTAAATCTCTGTCCCCATAGTTTCTGACGACCACTCCCCATGCGTTGCATTTAGTTGTTTGCCTTGTGTTCTTCCATAGCTCAGTCCCAGCACCGCCCCCCGGAGGCCGGAAGGCCTGCAGTTCCTTCCTTGCCATCCGACGAGTCCCATCTCAGTTGCTGGACTACTGAGAGCTCCTGCCCGTTACCTCCATTGCATTGTATCGGGCTCCACTTCCTTTTATATGCAATCGCAGGAAGAGGCCCCGTGTTCAAACACGGCTGCGAAGACAAACGCATCCGATGATTCTCTGCAGATGTACCTCGGGTGAGGGTCATAAATCCAAGTGCTACATCCACAGGGCTGGGGATTTAGCTCAAGTGGCACCGCACCTACCTTGGATGCACAAGGGCCCGAGTTCAATCTCCGTACCACCAAAAAAAAAAAAGAAAAAGAAATAAAAGCAGAACACCAAGTTCTACAAACACAAGGCACTGTCGCTATGTGATCTACCATGGTCTGCTGTGTTTTTAAAAGTTAAATATACAAGCGTTACAGATATTTATATTTTAATCAGATTATATGTTCAGCCTGGGGGGACAGTTTGCTTACTGAATGTTTCCCCTTGATTGAGTTTATTGGTTCACTTGCGGGACACATTATGATCACATTCTCCTTGTGATTTGTCCCTGGACACGGCATATGTTGATTCTTGTATTTTCCCATCCCCTGCCCTCGCTACAGCCCACCCCTCTCTGTACAAAAGGTGTGTTTCTGTTTTTCCTTTTACCGCTAATTTTTTTCTTTTCCTTCTTTGCTTTGAGAAGGCACTTTGCTTAAGTAAGCTCGATACATAGTGTTAGTGCCAGCTGTGTGCCGGGCACTGAGTGAAGGCGTCTCCTCCCACATGGCACACAGGGCCACCGAGAGCAGGGCCTCCCCGCCCCGGGGTGCTCAGACAGCGCCTTGCTGCGGAAGCCCGGTGGACGCGGAGTCCTAACTCCGGCTGGCCGCCTCTCGGGGAGGACGGTGACCCGTGCGGTGCAGGCTGCCAGGTGGCATCTCGGACTTCTCCCCCAGGGGCCCGTGGCATGCCGTGCTGTGAGATGCAATGGGCCTCCACACCCCGCCACGCGCCCCGACGGGCACCAGGCTCACCCCCGTTGAGGCTGCTGCGTCAGATTCCCACCCTGGCTTTGCTTGAGAAGCCGCCATGGGCCTTCCTGCTGCTCGCTCGAGTCCTGCGCAGAGCCGCGGTGCTGCGCACACTGCGGGGCTGTGCACGGAGGTGGAGGCCTGTGGGAGACAGACCGCTCGGGGCTCACGACAGCGGCCGTGGGGGAGCGTACCACACTCACTGTTGCTCACCCAGCACCTTGTGCCCCCATCAAGTCACGGGCCCCAGGGAATGATGCAGCCAGACCAGCGGCGGAGCCCGTGCGAGCAGGGCACCCGGGAAGTCGCCTGAGTGATTCGTAAACGAAATTTCTAGAAACAAACGGGCGTCCTGGTCCAGTGCTCACCGGAGGTGGTGCGTCCTGCAGCTCATGCCCGGGTGAGGCCACCGCCGCTGTCCGGAGCCGGCCGCAGGACCCGCCCTGGAGCGAGAAGCAGAGGGGAGAAGAGCGGTCTGGGGTCTCGTCCTTCCAGATGGCAGGTGCGCATCTGGGCCCCGCGGTCTGGGGGCCCGTTTGCTGGGAGTCCTCAGCCGCATTTTCTCATGTTAAATGTATCGGTCCACATTAAAATGCCTCAGAGACAATGCACATTTCATAGTCTCATAATGTTTTACTGGGTTTCAACGATACTTTAGGAAGCAATGTCTCCGTATGTTTTTTGCGATAATTTGGAAAATCACATTTTGATCTTCAACATTTATGCCAACTTCCTGGCACATTTTTACAGCCAAGTTCCATGTTAACCATGAGCCATAAAAGAAATAATGAGAGATTCTTAACTGCTTATTCTTCATAGTTGCCAGTGAGATCAGGATCATTAGGCTCCCAGGAAAGGAGCTGGGTTTTCCTCGGGAAAACAAGTAAGACTCATCTTTCCCAGTAATGCAGTAGGTGCCAGGCACATTGGATGCCCGGGACGCTGGGAGAAAAGGCCTTGAGTTTTAAGGGAAGCCAACGAGCTACCTACCCCTCCCGGCTGTGCTCAAGTGATTTTTCCTCCTTCCTGGTAAGAGTAATGCATGGGCATTTTTTTTTTCCCATCATAAGAAAGAAAATATCTGTTCGCAGAGAGGGAAAAGAAAGTCACCATTTGAAAAAATAAACAGTTTGTACTGCAGCCATTATCAATTGTAGGGTAACATCGTCATCCTGAAAGAAAGGGCTGTATAGTAACTGTTATTTTTATGAGCAATGCTCAGCACTGAGGATTTCTAAATCGGATGCTACCTTCCCACCCCACTCTACCAAGGCTTTTGCAAAGCACAAATGTTACTGGGGAACCAAGCCTTGTTCCCGCTTGGCACCTGAAAGGCGAGTTTTGTTCTCTAAAATGGAAGAATGAATTATTTCAGGAATGAGGGGTGGAGGTTAAGAGTAGGAAAAACTTTATTAAGAAAGAAAGCCTTTGCCTAAGAGAGGCAAAAGGGGCCCGAGAACGGGAGACCCACTCAACTCTCTGCGCAGTGGGCTTTATGGAGTGGAGCCACGAGGTGAGGTAGGATTCATGTGGGACAAAATTAGTCAACCAGTAACATCGCAAACACAGTAATGTAGGTAACAGAGGTGCAGTGAGAAATTACCGAATGAACAAAACCGTGATCAACCAATAAGATTACACCAAGTATAGTTGCTTAGGTAACACTGATTAAATGGGGATCCAATAAGAAATCAAGTCGTGTAACAAGCATATAGGAATTTCTGATCTAGGATCTTTTCCCGGAGGGTGTTAGAATCCTGACCCTCCACCCAGGGGGTTGGCACCTATCAAGAACTGCTGTTTATCTAGGGAGATTAGCACCTTCCTTAGAACATCAATCTCTGCTGTTTTTCCTAGCAGCCTGGTAGTTTTCTCCTCTAGCAATGCTAAGCTCCAAATTGGCCTCTGTTTCCAGGGCCCCCCTCACTGTCTGTAAAACTGAGTAGCTTTTCACCCACCATACAAACATGGTACAGAGCTCACCAAACCTATGTCTCATTTCAATGAGCCGTCTCCTCCTCTTTCTTTGCTTTGATTTCTAGTTATGTAATTCTTGAATTATCTCCTACTGTATGTGAAGTATGGTCTCAAAATCAAGTTCAAAATATAACTATAATTTATAAGCCTTGGTTTATTTGGGGGCGACGATAGAGAAAATCATACTAGGATTACTTGCAAGTGTATTCACCCTCGATTGGGATTCGACAGCGTCTAAACGCAGACTCTGGCTTTGTGCTTCTTGAGCTCCGGCTGATCCGCTGCGGCTCCTCGGTCTCGGTGCCCCTGGGTGTAAACCCTGTGCCCAGGAGGATTTAATTAGCAGGCCCTCAAGCCACCAGATGGCTCCCTCAGGTTTTTAAATCTGCACTCGGGGAAATAAGTTGCCTTTTCCTGAAAGAAAAAAAAAAAAAAGATTTCAGAAAATTTGGAAGGCTGTCCTGAAGTGATGATGCGAACAGATCTTTGCCTGGACAAGCTTGGTGCTGGCGTTCGGAGAGTCTTGCTGCTTTGTGTAGCGATGCAGGCGCCTCAGGCTGGTCTGACCGCACTGCGATTCATCGCCTTTGTCAACTTTCCTTTTGATTTGTTTTACCCAAGTTGCAATGCTGCAGCCCTTCTCGCTCCTTCGGCCTTACTCTCTGGGACGCTGCACCCCACGAGCCCCTGCTCCAGAGACCCTGGGAGCCCCCAGCAGGGGCGGGACGTGTACCCCCGGGAGTCACGTGTGCACTTGTCCACCGTGGTGGTACCATCCGCTGCTACCTACCCTCCTCCTCACGCTGTCTCGGGCACTTTCACGTTTGCAAAACACACTGAGACCCGGTGGATTCCTCTAGTTCGTTTCCTCGAAAAGAAACAGCAGCCGGATGTGACGGAGCCTGTCTGTAACTGCAGCCCTCTGGGAGGCTGAGGCAGGAGAACCACAAGTTTGAGCCCAGCTCGGGCAACTTAGCAGCTTCTCAAGACCCTGCCTTAGCGGTGACAGCTGCGAGTGTCGGAAGCGCGTCCTGAGAGTCGCACTGCTCGGGCAGCCGCAGCAGAACCACCTGGGAGACTGTGGGAGATGCACATCTGCGCTCGCTGCCCTGCCCAGGGCTGCTGCTTGGAATCTCTGCCAGTGGAACCCCAAACCCTTGGTCCCTGGGGGTTCCTGGTGCCAGAGGCGGGAGTGTGACTGCCGGGCCCCGCCTTGGCTTTGCGCTGGGGAAGCTGCGTTTCCCGGGAGCTCAGCGCAGAGCGGGCAGCCTGGGAAGATAGAAGCCTCCGCGGCCTCCCGTCCTGGCCCCTGTGGGCAAGTGACGGTGCCGCCAGAGCCTGTGTCCCGCGGGGGCCGGCTCTCTGGGCTGTGGAGCCCGTCCTGTGGGCTACCCTGTGGCAGCGCCGACCCTGCCCGGGCTCCGGCTCTGCGTCCTGGTCCCACTGAAGCCCGCGGCCTGCCTGACACCGTGGCCTTGAGTTCCCCGTGGGCAGAGACACTGCGGAGTGCTGAGCGGGCGCCTAGCCAAGGTCGGCTTCCGGGGCTGTGGCCTGGCCCGCCCGTGCTCCACGCGGTGAGATCGAAGGTGAAAACCTCCGCCCTTCCTGGGCTTCCGTGTCATTACGGCGGACACAAAGGCCCACTTGTGCGGGTCCCGTGTCCTAGTGAAACCCGTGGTCTCCCAGGCCTGCTCGGAGCAGGAAAACGGTGAACAGGTGGCAAGGTGACTTCATAAAGGTGTGGCTGAGGGCGGGGTGATAATTACGTCTGATGGGGCCTTGGGACTGCGGAAGGCGCAGGCCTGAGCGCGACAGAGGGTCTGGAGGAGCCGCTAGTGCCGGGGGACAGGGATGCGTCGTGGACAGGGGACAGTCCTGGGCCGCGTTCCCTTGGCTAAGGCAGCCCGAGTCCCTCTTCCGCTCCCAGCTGATGATTACTGGCGAGCGGCTACAGTGGGAGGCGCAGAGATGGGGCGGGCGCCTGAGCGGTCTACGCGGGAGAGCCGCGGGATTCTGGCTGTGAAAGGCGGAAGTGCTCGGAACCCCGTGTGACCCCGGAGGCTGGGAGTCTGCTGCCCGACACCCGGCAGGGCCTGCCCTTCCCGGCATCTCAGACCGTGGGGAAGTTTCTCTGCTTGAGGAAACACACTGTGAAAGCATCCTCAGAGGTGCCACCACTTAGAAGGCGTGGCCCAGGCGTGTGGCGCCCGTGACCACGTGTCTCCTGCTGCTGTTTAAGCTCGTCGGTGGTCAGCGCATTTATTTATTTATTTACTTATTTACTTACTTATTTATTTATTTATTTATTTATTTTGCTTTTAAGACAGGGTCTCGCTTTGTAGTTCAGGCTGGCCCTGAGCTCACTATGGTGCCCAGGCAAGTCGCCGCGAGCTCAGCAATCCTCCTGTCTCTGCCTCCCGAGTGCTGGGATGACAGGGGTGAGCCACCACACCCGGCACTGTGGTATGTGGCATTGATGGCTGGTGGGCGTGAGTCACCACGCCCTGCATTATATGTGGTTACCGGGATCGAACTCAGGACCTTGCACTTGCGAGGCAGGCGCTGGAACCACTGAGCTAACCCTCCGGCCCACAGCGCATTTATTGATAGAGGCCTCCGTGTGGCAGGGCGGTGGCAACATAAACGGAAGGGAAATCCTTCCCCGTTACAGCGTACCATGGAACCAGTTTTCACATCCTTGCAGAAGTCGTAAACTCCATTAACAGAATGTCGAAGGCATTTCTGGATTCGCCTTTCGCTCTCTGCTGCTTTGACTGTCAGCTGTGAACACGGCGTCAGTGCGGAGATAAGGGCCACGTGTCCAGGCTCCGTGTGCGGGACCCTCCGAGTCCCCGCGTGGGTTCTGCAGCCACAGAGAGAGCGGTCGTGTCCTCGGCATAGCTTCTGCTTCCGCGTTCACGCTGTTCTCGTCTGCTTTAGAATGATTACAGCCGCAGTGCAGGTCTTGGGCGCAAGACGGACTCCGACGCGAGCCTGCTCCGGTGAGTGCCTTCTTGTCGCCGTCACTGAGAAGTCCTTGCATTTAAAACCACTGTCTGGGAAAGTGTGAATCCGGGAAGAACTGAAACCTGTCTTCTCTGGACCTGCCCTGGTCTGAGCCGGGATGGGATGGGTCCTGTCCCAGCATCAGCAGCTCGGGGCATTTGAATACAGCCGTGTTTCTCTCCGCCACCACCGTTTGAACGTCAGCGTCCCAGATAACCAGGCGCAGCTGTGCAGTGTTTTGCAGCAGAAGCAGAGCCCTGCGGTGGTTCCCTGCAGACAGAGCGAGGGCCCCTTGGAGCTGCGATCCTCTGTCTGGGAGGTCAGCGAGCCAAGCAGGGCCTGGCTTCGCCGCAGGGCTGCAGGCTCAAGGTGAAAATGCGGGCGAGTGCACATTGTCACTACAGACCGCTTCGTGGTGGAAGGCGTACGAATGTTTCCGTGTGCAAGTGTGTTTATAACTCCTGTCCATGAAGCTCAAAAGTGGGGGGCTTTCTTCTTTAGCGAAAAGGATATTCAAGTAGTAATTTTAAAGAGAGTAAACCAGGGCCAGAGATTTAGCTCAGTGGTTCCGGCGCCTGCCTCACAAGCTCAAGGTCCTGAGTTCGATCCTGGTAACCACATACAATGCTGGGTGTGGTGGCTCACGCCCACCAGCCATCAATACTGCATACCACAGTGCCAGGCGTGGTGGTTTACGCCTGTCATCCCAGCACTTGGGAGGCAGAGACAGGAGGATTGCTGAGTTTGAGGTTTGCCTGGGCTCCATAGTGAGCTCAGGGCCAGCCTGAACTACAAAGCGAGACAGACCCTGTCTCAAAAAAAAAAAGTAAACTGTAACCTCAGCTTAGATGCATTAACCTAACCATGTTTTTAAAAGGAATATTTAGAACAGTTAGCAATCAAGTGAGATGGAACAGCTTTCTTACAAAGTCCTGAGTGCTCACTGATAATTCTTTATTTTCTCAGCACTCGTCCAGTCTGGCGGCGTTGAACCTATGGCATGAATGTTGTTTTGCTTTTAAGACAAAAGATGTCAAGGTGCAGTTGTTTTTTCTAAACTAAGACCTCAGTATTGAGGTTTAATTGCAGTACTGGCCCTTGGTGTTAAGTCAGTGGGTTTGGCTGCAGTGTGGACGCCTGATCTCCGAAGGGTTTGCCAATCACGATGCTAGTCTCTGCTTGGCGTCCGCAGGTGGGAGGGCATCAAGGCACATTGGTGCCCGTCTCTGAGGGAGAACAAAAATAAAAGCCCCCAGAATCACCTATGTTTTCTAGCCAGTTGCATGCTACTGAATAATATGATGTTTAGTTGTATGGACGGGGTCTCTTTTTAAGAGAATATTCCTAATTCGCCCGTGTTCAAGGTCAGCCTTTTAAAAATGTAATCCTACATCCTGTCCCTGTCAGAGGCGGGCTCAAAATAGCATTTTGCTAGATTTCCAGTTTTATCCCAATGCCATTGGCCGTGAGAGGGTTAAACGCTGGTATCAGTCATGGCAGATATTGAAAATGGACACTCCCCCACAAAGAATATTTTTCACTTGTTTTTCATTAACTCTCATGTTTACATTATGATTTACAGGCAGCACTTAAAATTCTCCAAGCAAAAAATACTCCTTTCTTTTCTCTGCCCATATGTCACAAACACACTGCAAAGAAGTTCTGTGCAGACCCTTTCAGTACTTTACCCTTATGCTCATGCCGTATGCTTTTTCCTAGCTAATCAGTAGTTCATCAAGATATTTACTTAGCCTGAAGTCTAGAACTGATGACATTTTAATGATCTAAGGGGAACTGTAGTCCAATGGAAAACAGATTTATCTACTGTCAACTTTAATTAGATCTCATTTTGCAACAGAATTAAGAGAGACGTGTCCCTAAAAATAATTCCACAGAAGCCACAAGCAGAATGTGTTATCATTGTTATTTGTCATCTTTTGAAAACCTCTTGTGTAGGGTACAAAATGATGCGGAATAATTTTTACGATTCATTAAGCTCTAGGAAGGTTGAGAAAATGGAGACGCAAGCCTGGCAGAGCTCCCCTACGTGACCTGCCTGAGTGAGAGACCTTGGCTTTTGTTCCTGTCCCCTAGACTGCCCAGCCCTCAGCCTCACCTGTGGTGTCCTGGGCTCCCAAGTGGACAGAGCACTGGCCTCCGTGTCCACTGAGATAACCTCCCGTTCCAAAGTACAGTTACCAGCACCAAGCCAGTGAGGCCGTTTTTGTTTGCTGTTTTCCTGGTTTTAGAAATTTTATTATGTACAAAGTCAGATTGCAGAATGTCGTAGGACCCAGCTAAAGGCCAGAGAGTCTCTCAGGTGCATGATGTCTGCCAGTGGCTCGCACCGTTTAGGCTGGAGAATGTGCCAGGTGGCTCCCTGGCAGTGGAGGGAGGCTGAGGTGCCGTCTCCACCCGTGAGCTCAGGATGTGCCGTGTGCACTGTGTGGCCCGTCTCAGCCTCGCCTGCCCTCAGAAACAGGGTGGATTTGTATTTGGGGGTCATTCACGATTTGGGGAAACACCGCTCGTTTCTGTGGCTGCCCCTTTGGTGCCTACACCCCGCGGGAGCACGGGCAGCTGAGCCAGCCGCCCTCGTAGGGCCTGCGCGGCGTTCGAGCTGGTTCTATTGTGAGTCCACGAGCGGAGCCCTCGTCTGAGACTCAACAGCCACTGTGGGCAGGGCCAGCCCGCGAATGGAATTGGCCTCAGACGGCGGTGTTTGACGCAGCACAACCCTTTTCACTTTTAGGAGCCGGAAGATGAGTCCCGGCACATTGAAAGAAGCGATTCAGCGTTGCTTTATTGGTATAATAATGGCCACTTCAGAGGCTCACCTCGGAAACCGAAAGGAGACGGTGGCTTTGTGCTGTGGAGTCTGCTTGCGGGCAGGTGGCTTCCCCTGTCTGCCCTCCTCGCTCCTCCTGACCACCCTGTTTTCCATCCTGCACAATTATCCACCGTGGCTGCCAAAATCAGTGACTCCTTTGAGGCTGCTGTCCGTGTGTGTGTGTGTGTGTGCGCGTGTGAACGTGCAACACACACGCGGACATAAGCATCCAGGTGCCTGCCGATAGCAAAGCCTACGGGCAGCCCCATGACTGGGAGGACCATAGCGTATCCCTCCCCGAGGCAGCAGTTATAACCACTGCCTCAGATTCTGCAGGAACTAAGCAGTGATAAATTCCCACACGGGAAAATCTGAGAAGTAATTAAAATCGTCCTTTGTGCCTCGGTAAAGTTATTAATATTCTGACGGACGTGTTCTTTGTACCTTCCGTCATGGTCGGGAGGAGGAGTAGCCATAGTAGCGCAGCTTTGCAGGAAGGGCCAGGGCAGTTCTGTGTTTTCACCCACCGAATCTCGGTAGATCGTGTGCCTTGTGCCGGCAGCTGCTGTAGATGGCAAAACACAATAAAAATGTCGCCTCCCTGGAGCAGGAGAGACGGTGTCCAAGCGTGGAACAAATGAGCGATGCTGTCGTGTGAGGGGAGGTGCTGGGTGCTGTAGAAGACTGAAGGGTGCAGAGACCGGGGCTTCTGGGGGAGGGCTGGTCCGCTGGACCTCAGTGAGCAGAGGCCAGCTGAGCACAGGCCTCGCAGAGCCAGCGGCCGGGCGGGGTGTCTGGGGCGCACTGCAGGCTGGGGCGGTGAGAGGACCGAGGTGGGAGGGTGCCTGGCGCGCCCCAGGGCAGGCAGCGGGCTGAGGAAGAGGAGAGGAGAACGGGGCAAGATGGACAAAGTGGCCCGGCGCGGGTGACTGGCCTTGAGGTGACCTTGAGAAGAACGCGGGGCCGCTGGGAGACGTTTAGCGGAGGCAAACTGTGATCTGGCTCCGACTGGAGAAGCCGCCTTGCAGCTTGGAGATGGGCCAGGAAGGAGCAGAGGAGAGTCCAGGCCGAAGCCGAGCCGTCGGCCCGAGCACCTCGAGGAGCGGAGTTGCCGCTGACTGGGGTGGGGATGACGAGGAGAGTGAAGGCCTAACTCCCCACCTGAAACGTGAGTTCGTGTTCCCTAAAAATCGAAGAATGC